>JAVFBW010124993.1:0-10723 GCA_034783835.1 Mopalia ciliata
GGTAACAGTATCTTGTAAGGGTCCGGAGTAACAGGTTCTCATAGAGGTCAGGAGTAACCGGTTCTTGAGCTCAGGGCTAACATGTTCCCCTAGAGCTCGGCTAACAGGTTCTCACAAAGCTCATGGGTAACAGGTTCTTACAAAGCTCATGGATAACAGGCTCTTACAAAGCTCATCGGTAACAGATTCTCTTAGACCTCCGGGGTAACAGGTTCTCCTATAGCCTGTGGGTAACAGATCTATGTGGATCTCAGGGTTAACAGGCTCTGGTGTAAGGGAGTTCACCTCTCAGTGGAGATATGTTCTCCTAGAGCCTGTGAGTAATCAGCTCTAACAGAGCTCATGGGTAACAAGTTCTCTTAGACTTCAGGAGTGATAGGTTCTCATAGAGCCTGGGGACAACAGATCCTTGTAGCCTCAGGGGTAACAGTTCGTTTGAGAGCTCTGGGGTGACAGTTTCTATCAGTAACAGATTATCTCAATCTTAGACCTTAGGGCTAACAGGCGCTGCTAGAAATCATGCTTAACATGTTTTTCTAGGGATCAGGGTTTCTCCCTGGCAGGTTCTCCAAATGGTAAAAAAGACCTACAATAAATAATTGAGTTTTCTTTCTATTCAGATTCAAAAGCCATCCTCTTCAAAGTATGATTCCAAGACCTTACAGGTTACACCTCTCTCAGGTATGTCCCAGACTTTGACAGTAACTCTAAATTGAAAAATAGGAAAGTAATAACAGTTAAGGTTGTTTTCACAACAGATATCACAATCTTCTATTTTATTGGTGGTACAGCCAACTAACTTAATACTCCCTATAGATACTTCTGCAATAGTCAACTGTATATATTAAAAGTGGTGCTTTGGCAGTTAAGGGGCAACAAGAAGCTGTATTGTGATGTCTTTTTATTATGTCTAGTGCTTATCCTGTCCTGTCTTGGCTTCGTTTGTTGTCGGTCGGTGCCGTGGCTTAGTGGTAGCGAGTGCACTTCCTGAACCAAACATGCTTCGAGTAATGTTCACGGGTTCGAGTCTGCCTTTCGACCATCAAGTATATGAGCGAGTCACGTGTTGTGGCCCCAGAAATCATGCGGGCAAAAAGGGAGGGGGGTTGGGGGGTTATGAGGTTTTCCACCGTAATAAGGCTGATTACAGTGTGAAGTGGACAATCTGTCGTCATATAAGTGAAATACCCTTGAGTACACCAATAAAAAAAACCACAAAAAAATCTCTTACCCAGTTGGCCTGCACGACATCATAAGAGAGAAATAATCTTTTCCGACATTACATAAACTCTTATCGAAGAGAACAAACAATTAAAATCTTGGGAGTGAAGTAACATGTACATGTACACTGCGAGGAAGAGATCTTTCAATCATTTTTAATCATTTTTCTGTTTTTAGCTGATAAGATTCTGTCACTCTCCGAGAAGGAAATGATGAAGCACTTAAAGGCAATTGTGGATTGCGTGACGTCTGCAGAGAAAGGTCCCCCCTCCCCGAAGCGTGTCCATCTCCTGAATTATACTGGCGTAATCTCCGCAAACAGTATCATTGCCTCATGCCTTGTCAAAATGGGCATACTAGGAGTTCTTGCTCGACAAGTGAAAGACACACAACATATTGATGGGTAAATTTTATAACCAAGAGAGGAAAATAGAATTTTTGGGGGGATCATTCTGTGTTTTTTGAGTGTCCTCGAGTTTAACACCAACCAATCAAACAAAATCAAATGATTTTAGGGTTATTGCTGAAATATAAACATCAGACTAAAACAAAATATTGTATTAAAAATTTGACACAGAATTTTTTTTTATGTACTCCAATTGTGTGGTCTTTCGATCTTCAGGTTTATGAGTGAGTCATATGATTTGGTTCTAGCAATCATGGGAGTGGTTTTAGCAAGGTTTCTCTCGGTTTTCCACCATAATAAGACTGTGTACAGTGTAAATAGACAATCTGTCATTCATTTAAGGGTTATATCTTTCAGTACGACTATAAATATAAGAAAACGATTGTGTCAACAGTTACACAAGACGTCACTGTCTGTTGTTGTTGAACGCATGCTCCACATTTTAAAAGTTAGTTTATTTTAATTGAAATATGAATGATCCTCATCAAATGACTTTTATGTAAATGTGCATTTTTATTTTCAGTCGCGTAAAATTGGCACGTACTCTAGGATTAATTGCAAGTCATTGTACCGAATTGGATCCTTCATTGAATCTTGCCGAGGTACTTGTATTTTTTATTTCCTCTCTCTCTGTGCTTTCTGTTCTTCCAAAACATATTTCCATGTGTTGCTGCACATCAAGTTTTGACAGGGTACTGAATGGGGATACAGACCTGCCTACCCAATGTATTCAGGAGTTTTTGGACTCATAATGTTAAAAACACCACAAGGCTATCAAAATACGCACAGAAATTAATATTCTATCTATGCTGTAACACGAAAATGCACAAAATGGTACGGAAATACTCCAAAAATGGTAATTTTTCTATACATAAATTTTTTTCTAGGCTTGGCAGATCATGTAGTGTCAAAATGCCATGGGTGTGCCAATGGGAATCTATTGAGTGGCTCACATGATGGTTGATTGGTTGATTGATTGATTGATTACTGATGATGAAGGCAGGGTATGGTGATGAAACATCAATCAATCAGTCAATCCATTAACCAGACACCAATCTATCAATCAGTCAATCAGTCTGAATTCTGGGATAGCTTGTTCATGTTTTATGTCTTTGAAATAAATCAGCAAAACAAGTTGTATCAAAATGCTCTACAATCCTGTTGCTCCCTCTCTTGGCTTGTCTTCAGGCCTATTACTTTCAGACATATCCTAATGGCAGATAAAAACTGTCCATGATGCCATACTGGCCTGTGCTGTTGGAGAGGATGGACTGAAAATGGTCCGTCGAACGGTTATGCAAAACTTAGTTTTGGAGGACCAATTAATAGGTTTCCCAAATCGTTTGCAGGGAACAAACTTGCACTTTGCTACTGATTTGACGAATTTTGTGAATCCGATCATTAATAATGTTTCTATTATGAAGCAATATAAGTGAAAAACCCTTAAGCATGGCGTAAAACACTATTCAATCAATCAATCTCTTTGTGGCATACTTTGATATATGGATATAGATGTACCAGAAACCAACATTATTGAAACACTTCACATCTTGATTCTGCTAGTGTCAATTTTTGTTGGAATACACCGCCATCTCACACAATTTTAAGAGGTCTGATATTAAAGTTCTGCTGGAATAGATTACAACACAAGCCTGTCATGTATACATGTATATCAATATGATGTCTCAAAGATGTTTTTATCCTGTTGTGTTTTTGTGACTTCCAGGCTGCTATCTATGATAGGAGTAAAATAGCCTTAAGAAAGATGTAAAACTCAAATCAAATGTTGAGATCCTAAGAAATTTTCTAATTTTTTTGCTTCAGGTCTTCACTTTGCTAACTGAGGTTATTCGAGAGAATGGAAAGAATGCTAAAGTTCGTCATGGTCTTTTACCTGCCCTGGGTGAAATGCTTTATCTGGTAGCTTCACAGGTGAGTTATTAATACAAATGAAGTGAAATGCCCCTTTATTGGACAAAGCGAAGGGCCAACACAGGTCTGTTTTATTGAGGCCCTTTTCTCTATAAAATTGTGCCCGTGAGGGACCGGGTGGGCCATGGCCCTGCAGAATACTCCCTTGGCTTCCTCAGTCGATCGTAAGAGGCGAGAAAAGAGGCTGCTTTCTGTTACCCTGGTGTTCGCAGAGCTAAAGGGTAATGAGAAGCAGATTTGTTTGTGATGTTCTATATTTGTGTCTGTCGTCATATAAGTGAAATACCCTTGAGAACGATGTTAAACACCAATCAAACAAACAAACAAACAAAGCATGTGGCCATCAAAATATTCAGAAATGAACCTTGTCTACCTATTGGTTGACCTGATTGTGTCAACCAAGTCGGAGACTGGGTCAAGCTCTGGTGCAGTGAATAAAATGTTTGAGTAAAAACTCAATAAACTTGTACCAGCAACAATATATGTAGCATGAAATAAGTTTAATAAGCCAAAAATATATTTTAATCTATTTTCAAAACAATTGCTGACTGTTAAAATGTAATTGAATACATGAACTGCATAAGTTTTATTCATTAAGCATCTAATAAACTTTATGGTGTTTGTTTTGATTTATTAATGATTCCTTGATAAAATAAATATAGATGCTGTGATATTGGGCTCACACTAGAGTCATGGTTTAATCAGATCCAGAGGTTTGCAAACCCTTCTTTTAATTAGAATGCCTCATATATCTTATATACATATTCTGTATGTCTTTATGGAGCTTCCAGTTGCCCTGGTGCTTCCAGAGACAAGGGGCAACAAGAAGCTGTTATTTTGTGGCATCTTTGTCTTATTATTGTCCTGGCTTACTTTGTTATCAGTGGTGTTGGGGTTTATTTACTTCACCCATTAGGCTGGCCAGAAAAATCTTATTTCCCTTGAATGAATTTACATTTTTCTCTCTTAATTTTAAAACATATTTCACATGGTAAATCACTTTATAGCTGATACTGATGATCCTTGTATAGATGTCGGATTTTAAATGTGTATTAATATTAATTGTTATCAGATGGCGAGCACCTGTTTATAGAGAATGACACAAAGTTACACAAGGTGGCCCCAGAGGGATGGAAGGGCGACAGCAAACATCCACACCCTAATGTTACCTTCACTGTATATCTCCGAATCAAATTCTACCCTGAAACTATCAACTCTCTCAAGTAAGACAGATCAGATGATGAAAAAATGTCATTACCCATGGAATTGTTTTTCAGAAAAGATTCTATGAATTAATTGAAAAGAAATTAACTCTCATAAATTGGTTATGCAAAGTCTTTGACATTTGGTCTACATCGAATCATTAAATAATATTCCCTGAAATAGTTTTTCACTATTAAATAATATTTTTTGTGGAAGAATTTGTGTTCTTTGGATGTTTAATTGGGGTTTTAGGCCATATTTAAGATATTTTTTTTTATCACTTATGAGATAAAACTTCTAACAGAATTTAAAATAAAATACAGATCTTCAAAGACATGGCAGTTTACAACAAATAATTTGAAGTGGGTTGGTACTTGTTAGAAAAAAAGTGATTTGCTACAAAATTGTTTGTTTTTCTTCACAAGGAGTGCAGGATCAAGACATATGCTGTACCTTCAGTTAAGACGTGACCTGTTGGAGGAGAGGTTACAGTGCTCTGATGAGACTGCCTCTCAGTTAGCTGCTATTGCTCTACAGGCAGAGTATGGGAATTATGAACGAGAGGGTCTGGGTAGGGCTTACTTCAACCCAGAGTATTATCTCTGCCCTCACATGATCCGTCGGCTGGGCACTGGCTATATAAGGGATAATCTCCCTGACCAGCACAGTACTCACCGTGGGCAAACAGAGAGGCAGGCTAAACTACAATTCATGAAGGTAAATATCATTTCTGATTGAAATCTTACTGTGAGGACTTGCTTGAGTTCCCTTAAACACAATTATATAATGTTACAATTTAACTTCACATATTGAATAATTAATTGAAGGTGGCCAATTTATACATTTTAAAACCCGTAGCATCATTTTTTTAAAAGATACTCTTAACAGTCGATGAGTTGTTTTTACATTCACCCTATGGCTTTTGCCTCCAAACTGTGAGGAATTTCGCAACACTTCTACCTCCTTAACCCCTGTTTATCGTGGCAAAAACACCAGCGTTATAATTCTATGAGAAACCCTGGATTTAAGACTGAAAAAGTAGTATTGTCTTCCTGGTTTACATGTATTTTTAACATCAACTGCTTAAACTTTTATTCTTGGATTAAATTCCAGTTGAGTTAAAACTATTTAAAAAAACATTTCAATATTTGTTTTGAGTTTTTGTTAAATTAACAAATTATTTAAGATTAAAAAAAAACGATTATAATGTTTTTAAGTCGTAAATGTCGGTTTCTCCTGACAAATATAATTTAAGTATGTACGTGATGACATAAGGATGTTTTCTTGTAAATACAAATAGCAATCTCTGTCCACAGGTTGCCCAGAAACTGCCAGAGTATGGGATACATTTCTACAAGCTCTTTAAGGTACAATAAACTCAATGTTGTGCTGTGTGTTTAGATTAACATTTCAGTGTGTTAACTGTGGAAGCAGACTGCTGTCCTATTAGTGATCTAGCATTAAAAACAGATCTCTGTCAATAGTGGTTCCTTCAACCATTGGTCTGGCATGCAGTCATATAAGTGAATTAAACTTAAGTGTGGTGTTAAATCAAAAACAAACAAACTATACTTATCATTTAGATTAAGCTTGTAAACAAATATAAACTTGATAAAAAAAATGTCCAAGCACTTATGACAAACATTTTTGGGTTAATTTAATGTACCTGTGCAATTATGATTTGATTTTTATTCCTTCTAACATTGATTTTGGATCCATCTTTCAGGACAAAGCTGACACCAGTAGTGTTGCTTGGGTGGGTGTTGGGTGCAAGGTGTTATCTGTGGCAGAAACAAGGGGAGACCATCGTGTTATCGTACAGCAGTATCAGTGGAACAGGACTCACAAAGTCTCCTTCAACAAGCGTAGATTCAGTGCCCAGCCTAAAGCAGAATTGGGTCAGCCTAAACCCCCCAAACTGAACTTCTTTACCAACAGCTACAGGAAGTAAGTGTGGCAATAAACTGATAAAGTGCTTGTTACAAATGTAACGTCTTACAGGTTCATATTTTCTAAATTCATCTATAATATTAAAGCTGCTGAAATAAGATATTATTACAAGAAACATATTGAATTATTTTAAAATAGTGTCCCTGTGTGAACATTATACACTAGCTATAAAGTTGAATATAACATGATGCTATTTTTATTATCAAACTACGCCTAAGACTTATTGATATTATTGGTTTTGTTAATCTTCATTTTCAGAGGTCGTTATTTACTGCAGTTTGTAACAGCACAACATCGCTTCCAAATGATGCTGGCCAGACAGGGCTCTGCTAGACAACAACACCAACAAGGTCAGATTCCTCATCACATTAAATCCATTTAAAAATAAGACAGGGAAAATGTGTTCATTATTGCTTTTGAATTAACAGATAATTATAGTTTGTCAACACATTTACAACTCAAAATAAACTCAATATAGTAAAATAGATAAAGAACGTAAAAAAAACCCCAACATTTTTCGATCATTTTTGTATGTTATTAATTCATAATGAACATTTCAGAAGATATAACTGACAGAGAAAGTGATGTTGACTCTGATAATTATAATGATGTGGAGTCCGTGGAAGTCAGTCAGGAGGCCAGGGAAACAGCTCTACCCCCAGATAACATGGATAACTTACAGGTATCAATAATGCAGCACTATTTCTATTGATTATTTTGACATGGTGTAGTCAAGTTCCTCTTTTAGTTAAAGCTACAAGTGGATGATCAATTTTAACTGACTGTTGAAAAGGAGAAAGAAAGACAACAGTATTTAGTTGCCAAACATCAACACCTATCTTATATTGAAGTTTTAATTTAACACTGTAATTACTGTTAAAATAATTTTTTGTTAGCTAAATATGATACATGAGGACTACACTAATTTTACTTAACGTTCAGTATGTAACATTTTAAAGCTGTCAAAAACGGACCATAATGTTTTGTCAGTCCCCTTAATTTAGGCATTTTGTTCAAATCATTGCCCTACTGCCTGTAATAGCCCTGATTTGATCAGTATCAGTTTTCCAACCGACAAAACTTGCCCATTTTATGACTGTGTTGGTGAGGCTAGATGAATTACATCACCATATTATTCAAATAACATTGAGCAATCAATAAATCAATCAATCGATTAATCCATCAATCAGTCCTATTTTAATCGGCAGAATGAAACTGTAGAATTTGCTGCTGCTAACAGATCATCGGATGAACCTTCTAATCCCCCGGTTGTCTACAGAAAGTAAGTGTGTTTGTTTATCACAGCTTGGTGTGAGGAAATCTTGCAAATAAAAATGCTGTATGCCATACGGGTGTTACAACTAATTCAATTGTTAGTATAATCCTGTACGTCATGATAAATAAGAAACAAGAACTCCAAACTCTATTTGGTTTTAACGGTATATATCCATTTCTTCTCTTTCATCCTTTTCCAACTTATGCATTGTCAGAATAGACATTATATTATTGTATTAAAGTAAAGTAGGAATGCTATTGTACATAGTTCTGTGTTTTATTTAGTAAGTCAGCCTCTAACTGATTCTGATAGATGTAGACCAATCATAGCTTGCTTTGCTATTCTAATAAAACCTAATAATTGTAAAGCAACAAATGTTTTATGATGCTGTTAAGTTTTTAAATGTTGGGTCCTAATTTATGATATATGTACATATACATATTATATAAACTACATGTAAACATATGTTATATTAACTTGTATAAGCATGTGAATAAGCATCTTGATACATTTATAACATATTACACAGGCCTGTGCTGACATTTTTTCCCTCTAAAATTTTATGAGATAACCTAACATTGACGTTTTACCCTGGGTTACTTATTTTTTCAAATATATAAATGTGCCTTGGTGAAAATAAAGCCAAATTACTTGAAAACACAATCTTCTTTGATTATCCGATATTAAAATTTGTCAAAATCTGAAGTAAAATGCAAAGTTAGATGAAGACTGCAAACATTTCGAGAAACCTATTAAAAGGTCCTCCTAAATTAAGTTTGCCTAACCATGGGGAGACCCTGTTCTGACCATTCTCCCCAACAGCACAGGCCCGTTACACAACAAATAGTGACTAATTCAGAGTGACCCTTTACAGCATATTGTGCTGTCACAAACTATTTAAGGGACATCGTCAATTTCAAGCCTTTGAAAAAATTGTTTTTATAGCAATGGTTGTTCAAATTTGGCCAACACAGTTTTTGCACAACGTAATATCTTAATTTGCCTTTGAATGTGTTTTCACAGTGTTGTTTCAAGTTGTGCGTGGTTTACTCTATACCACTGGACTGGTATTCCAACATTGTGAAATTATCAAAGATGTCATAATCCCTTGATCAAATTCTGGGTCAGTCCATATAACACACATTTAAGGCAGTGCTTATCAGTTTAATTTACAAAAGTTTAAGTAGTTGGGTGGTTTTTATGATTTTTTGTCCCGGTTTTCCACCGTAATAAGGCTGTGTACAGTGTGAAGTGGACAATCCGTCGTCATATAAGTGAGATAGCCTTGAGTACGACGTTATACCAATCAAACACAAAAACAAAATTTAAGGCATGTTTTGCTGACTGCATGTGTTTTTCTGTAGCCCTCCTCTGTATAACTACCGACGGAAGCCTCACTCCATGGCGAGTAGCTTGTCACCTCCAGTTGTGCCTGTGAATGGATATAGTGCTCGTACTAACCCTGTAGAAAATGCTATGAATTCTAGTCCAGTGTTACATAATAGAGCAAGAGAAGAGTCAGTGCCTGATACACCAGCTGCCATGGTGTTAGGTTGGTATTTTGTTGTACTTTTGTCAGTGAATATTTATATTTGCGCTGGAATAAAAATGATAATTATCCTAATCAATTTCTAAATGATTTATTTTTTTTGCCTGTGAGTGCAAAGGGTGAGAGGTGTTTACGATCTAACAAACTTGTCTTTTGGTTATGTTTTATGACTGCTTATTTCAGGATGTTTACACTACTAATTTTTGTCTGGTTTCCATTAGGGCAAAGTGTGAAAATCTGCATACAGCCTTAATCCATATATTTTTGTCTGCTTCAATCTTGCTCAAAACCAAATAATATCATTTCAGATTGACTATTTTTCTAGAGCCCTGCCTGCCAAAAAAATTTACACTGCACACATTTATATCATTTATTTACAGCATAGGCCTTCTACGATTTGTATGGCATCATTGTGTATAACTTGTAAGTAGGGAGGGAAGACTGAGACAAGAGTTCTTTAAAAATAGTTTGTTGTTCTTTCTTAAATGTGGGGGTAAGAAGACAAAACAAATCATACATAACTTACTATGACACCTGTGTGATGTGAAAACCAAACCTGTTTTTAGTGGTCAAATTTTTTCAATTCGAAAAGACTTTAATTAGCTCATATTGTTTTCAGTCTGGTTTTTAATAATGATCAGCTGATTTATGTTTGAAACTGAAAAACTGTGATTGGCAAAAAAAACAAACCGAGATACATACACTAATGGTACTTTCAAGACTTTTGGGCAGAAGGGGATGGAACTCTCTTTCTTTCCAAACTAAGTATAACCTCTGCAAGCGTTACACCACTGTGATTTCTCTATTTTAAGAAAGCCCTGTGTTCTCTTCATTAGCACGTTTGTGTAATGAAATATTTGTTTTCGAGTTTTGGACTGTTTATTGTAAAACAAATGATACTGTTTACAGCATCATTACAGTTGTATTTGTTGCCTTATTCATTTAGTTGAGATTTTGTTGGAATTTTAGGCGCAAGTATCCGTTCTTCTGATCAGACCATACAACCCACATTCATTGATACGCTTAGTGGTAAGTTCACTTTATAAACATTGAGGCCATTTAAATGAGTATGTATTTACTATAAGTTATCTATCTTGAGATCAGTAGAATGTTTTGTTAGATTGGAGTTAAACACTGTACTTACGGTTATTTCACTTGTATGACTGGCACAGACATGATAAAGGAA
>JAVFBW010125004.1:0-14409 GCA_034783835.1 Mopalia ciliata
TTTAAGATAAGATATAATGTTTTTTTTTTTTTTTTTTTTTAAATTTCTCACCAGATGAAGGATTACAAGCGACTGTGGGTCGCATGGTTGCATGATTTTCCAGGGGTGTTAAAGGGAAATCAGGATGCATTTTAAACAGTCACATGATTTTCTTAACTGTTGGAAAACTGTTAATCAGAGTATATATTATCAGTTTTATACACTGTAATTGGATAAAACTCTTTTTTAAATTTGTGTTTTAGGTTGTACTTCAGTTTATTTACTCATTTGTCAGTGTTCAAGTGTAATGGGTGAAAGAAAACACATCACTGGTGCACTGGTACAAGGACATGACAGGACAATTACAAGATGCATCACTAAGACAGTGTCAGAAACAGATTGGCTTTATGTTACCCCTTAGCCAGGAGAGCAACAGGGCAACAGGAAGCCCCCTCCCAACCCTTTGCTAAATTAATGGAATGATGCTAAGCACAGAGCAAGGGCTTTTTTGTTTGGCTTTAAAGTCGTACTCAAGGGTATTTCACTTATAGGACGACAGATTTTCAACTTCACACTGCACCTATGTCTTGTTACGAGACCAAATCACCAGCAAGACAACTCAACCCACCAGCTTTAACCAGTAGACTTTTCAATATTAAAGCTGGAGGTTAAAAGCAGACATTCAATACCAGTCTGATAAGAGAATATGTTAATTGAGCTTGGTGTAGACCAACCTTCATAAAGGGTCAATATGTTATCTAGGAGCATCACATCGAGTAAAACAGATAAATGAATGGGGAGGACAAAATAATTTTTATCAATACAAGATATGCAGATTAAGGAAATTTGATAGGTTTAAGGATATGAATTAACTGTTTATGTGGAACAAGATCCGGGGTTGGGCTAAAGATCACAACCAGGAAAATATAAAGAATTAATGTAATATATCCTCAATCCGATTTGCAAATGAAATTTAATTTCAATTCAGAGGTATAAGATTTCTAATGGGGTTTGATTGGGGTTTAACGTCGTACTCAAGGGTATTTGACTGATATGACGACGGATTGTTAACTTCACACTGCAGCCTGCTCCTTCCCTTATTACGCTGGAAAACCGAGAGGAAACCTCGAAAGTTTATCGTGTTCTGTTGTGATGTCTATGTTAACAGGATATAAAGACGTCAAATACTGCAGAGTTTAATTTTCACACGCATGGTATATTTAGCAAATTATTACCACAACTTTAGCCTGAATTATTTCATTTCATAGACCAGTTCACATTTGTATACATTCTGTTTCAACGTCAATGTTACTTTTCAACGTGGACAAATAGAAATGCATGGCCTCGGGGTTCAGACAAGTTACAATAAAGTGCAAGTTAGATCATGCGATCGCTAACACTGGAGGTGGTCTTAATGAGCAATACCTCCTGCTAACGAGCTTAATAACACCTGCCTCGTTAAAAGGCCTCCGTCTCATGACCCAATATACATGAAACTTTATACAAACAAACGAAAGCTCTCTATTGCTGGCTGTAGCACAGTTAATATAGGGTAATAATAGATTAAACTTTCAATGGTGAGTAAGACTTGAACTAAATGTTCATTGATAAAAAACTAATTTCTTAACATTAAACATTAAGTTAGTTTAGATATACGTACAGGAAGACATGTTCTCTCACTTCAAGACACTTTATATCCAACAATTTGTAACACACCTAGGATATCATTATTAGTATTCACTCCATTACTTGGTTTTTCTTTTTTGAGGCTTTTTTTGTAATTTGTGTGTTTGATTGATCAGAGTTTTAAACAAATTACTCATGGTTATTTCACTCAGTACAGATTGCCCACTTTTCCCTTTGTCTGTTAAATATGGTGGAAAACTGTGAGGAAAACCTCTTAAAACCACCCCTCATAGTCATAACTAGAGACCCGTCCCCCTCTCATTTTCCACAAACAGATTTCTAAAAATGTTTTAAATGACAGATAGAAATTCTAAATTTTAACATGGAAGAGAGAGGATAAAGGAAGCTTTTGAAAGGCTTTAATGTCTAATTGTCAGGACTAATGATTTTGCAGCGCCTTCTAGAAACAAGGCTAAATCAAGCAATAGTAGATTTGTTTGTTTGTTTGATTTGTGTTTAATGTTGTACTCAAGTGTATTTCACTTATACGGCGATGGATTGTCCGCTTCACACTGTACCTTACCTTATTACAGTGGAAAACCGAGAGGAAACCTCGTAAAAACAACCCCGTGATTGCCGGAGCCACAGCAATAGTAAAAATATTCAGGTGAATTTAAGTTTTGTCAACTGACTGATTGGTATTTGACGCCATGTTTAAGGGATTTCACTTAAAAGACAGAGTGTACTTCCAATGAGTACCAGTAACCATGAACTGCAATGTTAAATACAAATACTCTGTTGGAAAATTAGTGTTCCTCAATAGCTTCAAGCTTTAATATACTTCAATTATACAGTTCTTGGCCAGATGGCAGTTTTGTATATAAATAGCTTAATATTCATAGTATTTTAGCAAACAAATAACTGCTAAAACTGTGAAACTACGGGGAAATAAAGTGAAGTGGCTTATCAGTACAACCTAGTAACCTTTGTAGCAAGGGCTTATAATTTTTAAACACTGAAAAATGATAATATTGCTTGGTTTAGCTCTAGCTTAACTAAGCCATACAGCCGCTACACAAACTTTTGAGAATGCAAATAATTTACGAAGCAATCTTCAACTTAAACAAGATTTTAAAGATGTTAAGATGTAACTTTTACGAAGCAGCTCTTAACTTACCTGAAGATGTGATGAGTTTGGATGAGTAGGTAAGTATAATGTAGATCTAACAAATTCAGGTAACACAATACTTGTTGTAGTAGTAGGACAGACTAGAGGGACCTAATTCAGGCTTAATCTGAAGCCGACCTACTTTAAATTTCAGGTAAATAGGCTAAATACTCGAGGACATAAAATCTGTAATTTTAAACATGGAAATTTCCTATTAATTAATTTAGCCCAATTAAACCCAATGTACTTTAACGAATATCTAGAACAAAATTTTTTTGCAAGGCAGTCACATAATTTATAGAGAGGATGTTTTTAAAAGTATTAATTTTTCACCAAATCACTAGGGGTTTAGATTATTGTTAGATTTAGTTATCTCCTATGTTCTTGTGCTTAAAGACTTTTAAGACATTCCTTCTGCTTGTCCCTTTTTTTTTTGTTTTTCTACCTGTATCCGTTAAAGCCCTAAGGGCACATGTTAAGATGAAATGCCGCACACATGTGACATTATTTACCCTAACAGCCATATATCTCCTTAGTACATATCACAAATTACAGGTGAAAAAAAAAAGCCTGATCAAAAAGAAAAGTTAGATTTTATACAAGTTACAAAGTTTAAGAGTGCACGGACTACAAACTGGGGTTTTACAGGAAAATAAAAGTATGGTGTGCAAAATCGTCATTTTGCTTCACTTTTAAAGGGTGTCCAATTTATACAGTTTCCCTGGCCTATCATCGCCTGTTAAAACAGGTTGTCCAAATGATTGTTTTGTTTGTTTGATTGGTGTTTAACGTCTTCCTCAAGGGTATTTCACTTATATGACGATGGACACAAATACAGAACATCACAAACATATCTGCTTCCCGTTACCCTTTAGCTCTGTGAACACCAGGGCAACAGAAAGCAACCCCTTTTCTAGCCTCTTATGATTGACAGAGGAAGCCAAGGGAGTATTCTGCACGGCCATGGCCCACCCGCTCCCTCACCGGATTGTGAAAAGAAACCGTTGACTGAACATCGGTATTGGATAAGGTGTCTGCAAAGTGTGACAGAACCGGGTCTCACCTCATTGTCTTGACTCTCAGATAAATTGTCTTCCTCTACTTCCTGTATGTCAGAGAGCTCTGAGCTGCTGGTCTCCACCACTTCCTCTCTATAATGGGGGTTAATTGTGGCTGGCTGGAAACAACAACAACAACATTGGTTACCATGGGAGATGCTTACTATGTCATTCTTAATATTATTACTGCAAAACAAGCACATTATTTAATCATTATTTTGTTGATTATTCACGTTTTTATTCAGACCTCAAGAGAATATCAATACATCAATATAACCCCCAAAAAAAGAAAAAAAAGGCTTGCTGTGTTGAAACCATTAAAATTGAAAATGTTTGTACCGGTAGTATTGGAAAGACAATGTCCTCATTGTTTACTGGGAATCTGTTCTTGCTAAACAAAGACTATTTAATAAGTGTTTTGATGATTATTCACTTTATTTATACAATCCAACAAAAAGTAACTACATTAATACAACCATGAAAATGCTTGCTATTATGGAAATGCAATGTCCTTGTGTTGTTACAGTAAATAGTGAAACTTATACTTATCCAACCATAACATGGATGTGTTTGTGCATGGCTGTGGTTAAGACACACTGACCTCAGCCAGTGGGCCACTGGTTTATTAAAGTGAAGGTAAAAAAAGTGTACACTTGTACTTATGAATTGTACCAAACTATATCATTCTCACCTGCTCTTCTTCCTTAAAAGCTGCCTCAATTTCTTCATCAGTCTCCACGTGATCCACATCTTTTGCCTGGAAGCAAATAAATATAGGTTCAATGGTCTGATAATACATAGATATTTGTTCAATTGTATAAAAAATATTGGTTAAATTGCCTGGAAATAAATATCGGTTCAATTGTATTGAAAACATGAACATAAATATTGGTTCAATGGTCTGGAAATACATAAATATTTGTTTGATTGTCTAAAAAAAATATTGGTTACATTGTCTGGAAATAAAAAAATAAATATTGCTTGTAGTTTGTTTGTTTGTGGGTTTTTATGTTGTACTTAAGGTTATTTCACTCACATGATGCATGCTAGCTCAATGGGTGAAGGAAACCACCCTGGATGCATTGTCAACAAACAAATATGAGACAAGACAAGTACAGGACAATCACAGGAGGCAATACTAAGACATAGCCAACAGATCAACTCCATGCTGCCCCCTTAGCTCCTTCTCAAGTCACTACCACAAATATCAGTACAATTGTTTAGAAATACATAAATAATGATACAACATTTGGTGCTTCATTCTATAACATAAACATAATCACATTTAAGTGCTATGAAAAACACTTTGTTTGTGTGAAATTGTATTTAATGTAAATTCACTCATATGACGATGATTTAACAGGAAATCAGCAGTGAAGTCCCCAGCTACAAACAAGGACAAGATACAAGAATGGTACAATTGGGAGAATTATATAGATCTAAGACACATCACTTCATTTAAAATTGCCCATTAGTTAAGCGAGCACCCACAAACCAACATGGTAAAACAATTCATGAAACGGGTTTCAAAAGGCTGACTATTTTACGATATTGGTTCATGGGAGCTCTTTGAACTAATTGGTTATGTTAAATTGATGTGATACGCTTACATTTATATAATTCTTCCATTGAATTATGTTTTATGTCCTGTAGCAGTCTCCTATCTTTCGGATACTTAAGACAATTGTTTGGTTTTTTTTTTACATAAAATCCTTAGGTTATACTTATCAGTCACTTATCAATATAACATTATAGATAACAAACCTGTGATTTCTTGGAAGGGGAGTTCCCTGTTGTGCTGGCTCCGCCCCTTGACAACTCCTTGACCAATCCGTGTTTGACTTTGACTGCATTGGAATCAAGGGAGTGTGTCTTGTCACTAGCTATTGTCCTTATCGTTAGCACTTTAGGTATGACGCCGTGGAACTCTTGACTTGTTAACACAGCATGGTCATCTGCGGGAAATAAAATAAATTTACTTTTTGTTGGCTTTGTCAGCATTTTAAGATGAAGGTTGTTAGTCACATGACTTATGATAGGCCCTCTTGCTGAGGAAATTATGTTCCAAGAGAAATTATCAAAAGCTCTGGATGGCTAAATTTGGTTACTGCTGTGGTATACTGATCTGGGGCTCCTTTCACTAAATGTCATACGACAATAAAATATAGTATGATATTTGTATGCCTATAGCTAAACACGACAAAATTTGTTACACTTTATTTTGTGTCGTACAACATTTTGTGAAAGTAGCCCCAGGTTTGCCATAGTGGAAGGCTACAACATAACTAGATTGATCCTGCCTAAGCTATTTATTTTCATATTCAATCCCACTGAAGAGTGTAGTGGCTTTCCAGATGATAGCTTCAAATATCTTCATTTTACAATATAAGAATCAACAGCCGAATATTCTGTCAAACTGTATGCTGTCATTGTCCATAGCAGTAGCCCCTACTTGTTTTTTTTACAAATAAACTAATTATATCTTTCATACTTGTAGGACATGTGACTTCTCTAATCTGTTTCCCATCAGCATAAACTGCGTAGCCCGCCACAACAGTTCCGTTAGAGGTTCCAGCAGGGTTAATCGTCACTGGTAACCATGTCAGGAGTAGTGTCCCTTCTTGAGGTCCCGCCTCAAGCTGAACATCCAATGGTGGATCAGGAAGACCTGGCAACAACAACGACATCGGTTTAATTTCCTTCTATTATAAAACCAATGTAACTATAGTCCAAAAAAAATAATATTTTCTGGAATTAATGTGCTTCACAATACAGCATTTCTCTGTTTGATGGAGGTTTGACACCACACTTCAGGTGGTCTCACTCATTTCGCTTGTCAAAATGACACCTGACAAGAAAGCAAATAAGACTGGAATAACATCACATGAACCAAAACTCAAAATCTCACAGCTTTGTGCCGCCCTTGTTTTAATCCTTTTTTCAGTTGAGTTTCATTTTTCATAGATCCCCAATATTCCAAAACGTCTGAAACTAAACAAACTACAGTAATAAAAATTAGTCAATAACTTACCGCCTGCGGGTGTTGTAAATTCTACGGATGCTGTGAGTAATTCCTGTTGTCGTTTACTAGCCTCGACTGAACTGTTTACATTCTTAGCCTGTACACTCACTCTGTGGTCAGTAGATGGAGCCAAACCTGATATAAAAAAACCCCATTAGGCTAAGTTCATTTTCTACAGATTCTTTTCTATAATTTTATGATTAATAAAAAAAAAGGACTTTCTTTTAAAAACATGAACAATTTACAGTAAAAAAATTATCTCAAATGACAGTCAATGAAAATTAGTATTGCAAATAATACCTATGTATGCTTTAAAATTCTAAAATTGTAAAGTTTATCTGTTTTAATTGTATGTACCTAATCTGAAGTCAGGTTACAAATGCAATAATCTTACTCGTATTTTGAATAAGGTTTTAATTCCCTGTTTCATAATTTAAACAAGTCTATATAAAATCTTTAAAAAAAGAAAAAAAAAGAAAGAAACATGGATCATAGTTATATTTCCTATACACGGAAGTATCAAGATTGACAAATCACAGAACGAACCTGACAAACAATGTCTGCAAACATTTGGTTTAACTCTTCGAACCTCTTGACCATTTACACATATCACATGATGGTAACTGCTATTGCCAGGTAACCATGACAACATAGCAGAATTGGCACTTATTTCAGACACTTGTAATTGAGTTGGGGTAGGGATTGCATCTGAAAAACAAAGTAGAAACATAAATAAAGACCGTTTTGCAGCAGTATTATAATCCGTATGATAAGGCCTAAGGGATAAACTTAGATATAAAGCATGACACTGTTTTATATATCAATCTCTATATTATTTGTTCTTACATTCTAACTGTTGCATGAGACATATTAATAATTAAAGATTGCATCAAAGAGCACAAAATTCAAGTTAACGTATGATAATAAAAGAAACAGTCTAAGTTAGGTTTTTAGTGAGGATAATGTCATGACTATGTTTCTTGTTGATTACAAAGCCACGTAACCATGTATATGTAACAGCAAAACAAACAGACAGACAGACAACATAACACAAAGACATACCTTTTCCCACCAAGATAGTACACTGAGGGTCACAGGATTGACCTTGACTGGTTACCGTACGAACGCTAATTCGGTGGATCTGAAACATACCGCCAAAAGAATGATTGGTTGATAGCTGTTTAACAACATGCTTTAGGGTATTTCTCATATGTGGCTAGTGATTGACTGATTTGTGCTTAATACCGTGCTGACAGGTATTTCACTTTTATGATGGTAGTGTATTCCAACAATTATGGATATCTGACCAACCATACAATGTGCAGTGTTTTGATTGATTGATTGATGTTTTAGCAGTGCCTAAGGGTAATTCACTTATGTGACGGTGGTGTATTCCAAAAATAATTGACACTAGCACAACCAAGATGTGAAGCATTTCCATAATGTTGAAAGTTAATTTTCCGCCAGTCTTAAGTGAAGACAAGCATTGCTACTCTTCAAACAAACTGCCCTTAGCCAGAGGGGTGTAATGTTTTGATAAATCTGAAGAGTTAGGGGGAAAGAGATAGCACCTTAATCCAGTGCTAAGTAAACACAGTATTGTTACACTCCAGACAAACTGCCCTTAGCCAAAGGGCACTTTTAGATGGATTGCAAAACTCAAATAATTATACTGATCAGTTGACATACCTTATTTGTATCTACATTTTCCACCAATGCTTTTGTTCTTTCTGTTCCTCGCACTGATGTTCGGAATTCTCCATCTAAATAAACATGGTATGCCTTTATTTCTGTGACCTTGACCTTTTCAGGCGGCAGCCAACTGACCACCACGGAAGTTGTTAACTGACGATCTAGCTTTAACTGAACAGGACATGGAATTTCTGAAACCGAGATAACAGATTCATAAAAAACTATGAACTGATGTCTTTGATGGATTATGATTTATATTTTACTTTAACTTACATTATTTTCCTACATAAAGTTAAGTGTATGCAGGTATGATAAATAAATAATTAACCATTTTTTATTAAGTTTACAAAGTTTGCTACCAGTTTGAGGTGGACTGATAAATTGTGGAAATAAAATAAGATATTTCAGTCATGCTAATATCATGTACAATGCTTCAATGATGCTTCACATTAGAACTTAGCACTTATACAGCTGATAATCTCTCAATAAGTTACAATAGTCCATACAATATCAGAAGTTAGCACTGTATAATCAGGACAGATTCCATCTAGTGTAAATCATTGCATTGTAAGATGCTGACTCGTTTTATAATAAATTTATTCAATATATAGAAGAGGAAAATAAACAACCATGTTACATATTGATTTATTTCTGTATATTTCTGATGATAAATGTCATACTCCTCAATATTTCATTTATTAAATGGAGGAGTGTACTTCCACAACATACACTAATGTGCAGAAAATCACAAATATTGAAAAATCTCATTGTTTTCCACGAGGGAGCAGTCCTTACTTGAACTTTGTGGGTCAGGTGTTGTCTCTGAATGTGAGTTATCAATGGATAGAGATAAAGAATCCTCCCCTGTTCGATGTGGTGACGGTTCTTCTTTCACTTCTGTCTTTATATTCAATTCAGTTTCTACTGAAAAAGAAAATATTAAATTTTATGAATTTAGATATTATATAAAACCTCAGTCAAGTTAAAAAGCCAAACAAACACAAACAATATATTAAAACTGTAATAGATGACGTTCCAAAGTAATCAAAAAAATTTTAAAAATACACTTACTTTTTATATTATCATTTGGTATAACTTTTTCGGATTCGTCACTACTGTTAAAATCTAGATCATGTTGGAGACTGTTGCCATAGGAACCATCGTCAGAGTTTTGACCGACCATGGCCATGGTGTTGTGGAATTCTTGTAAGTCTTCATCTATGGAGGAGAGGAAAAGCAGTTAGTAACATTCTCACACAGCTTTGATTTTGTTATTGTTCAAATTTTCAAAATTTAATTCCTTATCTGAATGTCCCTAATTCAGATTGTTAACCATCTTAATCAAGATGATTTCAGCCATAACAGACAATGTCTCTACCTGTGACCATATTGCCATTACTGCCAGAGGAGTCTTGTAATCTCTAAAAATGGATGCTGCATGCAGTCTTCTGAGATCAAAACAGATGAAATTGGTGGTATTTTAAGAAACATGATAATGTATGAATGTGTGTGGCAATTTTAAAAGCGCTACAATCAAGAATGCTGGGACGTCAGAGGACCACCTTGCAAACATTAAATTACCTCCCTTGCCAACTTTCTTAAGACTCCTATTACTGCCAGAGAAGAACAAGACTGTGTTGTTGTTGTTGTTATTATTTATGGTTATCAGCCAAAGGGAACCCGCAGAACTACCCCCTTGGCCAATCGATACCATAAAAGTTTGAAAAATAACTTCGAAACAAGAAATAAAAAATATGTAATTTGTACCTGCAACTTTTTCAATGAAGTTTGAAGGAACCAGACCTCTTCTGCCATCGATTAACTCCCCTTCATAGAAACCATCCTGTAAAAATCAGATGTGTATAAACCCAAAGCTTACAATTGTTTAAAAGCAATTAAACTAAATAACAGCATAAGTTATCAAAAAGATGCATTTTGCACCATATCTCAAAAACTGTTTTTGATTGTTTCTCCGATCAGGGATTAATGCTGAAGTTAAGTTTATTTTACTTTCATAACAGTATACCAGCCGAATGAGTGAAGGAAACCACTTTCAACATGACAATCAAAGAATGTAAAACAAAGACATCCCAAACAGATCTGCTTCATGTTGCCCTTGAGATCTGAAAGCAACTGAGCCACAGGAAGTTCCCTTGAAACTCTTTCATGATTTTACAGTGGAACATAGCTGTATTGGTAAATAAAAAGGTAATCAAAATTGCTTAATCACTGACTGATGACTTAATGACATCCCAACTACCATTACAAACCTTCAAAACAGCTAAACTAGTCAGCACAAAACAGATTATTGATTGGTTGATTCGTGTTTAACAGCCGTGCTAATATTGTTTACACCTAAACAACAGTATATTATTTCCAAAGATTGAACAGCAACACAGCCACAATGTGAAGTGTTGTTAGTTAACCCTCAGTTTTAAATTTTTTTTTATTTTTTATACTCTGTTCTAAGCTTACGGAGCACACATAGGTACTATTTACATGACAGTGTGAATTACCTCGTCCATATCACCGTGTATAAGAATATAGTCCCCGGCGTTTAGTGGCAATTCAGAGTCAGGATTGTCGTTAGGGGAGTAATGATAGGGATCATAACTGTACTTCGCCACATAGACTTGCAATGGACCCTTACGTCCAATGAGGCGTGAGTGTGGCGTAATTAGCCCGTTCTCCATCTTGTGGGGACTCTGGAAAAAAGGGGGAGATAACTGTTGATTCAATTTAAACAGACTATTTATTAAAGATATATTAGTCAAAAACAAACTGAGGTGTTCTCATTTAAAAATAAACTTAGTTTCTTAGTCCCTTGAGCCAAACTGAAGATATTGAGACAAAAAAATGTGATTATAAAATCAAATTAACTATCCTTTGCAGAAAATAAAATAAAATTTTGTAACAATGGATTTAATTCCCTAGGTCCAGAGTTTCAATACACCATTGTGGGGTTGTGCTATGAATTTACATTACTTAATCTGACAGGACTTAACAACTTACCTTGTTGTGTAATGAACTCATAAAGCTGGATTCACCTGTTAACCAAATCAAAGGTGTTAATTACAGACAGGTGTGTTATCAGAGGATAATTAACAACAATTAACAGGTATTTCCTTTAACAAAAACTTTTCAACAGGAATTTAGAGGGTTCATAACATGGGTCTTATACCAATTTAATCATGGAATTAGTTGAAATTTCACAACAAGACTCCAGTGAATGGCAGTGGATAATTTTCAAGTGAATAAAGTGTTTATTGGTCATTACTATCTTCTTTACTGGTGAAGTAGAAGTAATCAAGGTCTATAAACCTTTCAAAGTAACCTGTACATACAGCTTCGTGGTATAAGCTTTGTGGTGTACAACAGCTTATTTCATATACCTTGTCACAATTGCATGTTGAAAATAGTATAATTGAAATGTTACAGTAATTAATTCCAATTCCTTATGACAAACAGATTGGATATGTCATAATGTGTATAGGTTAATATTGACAGTGTTAGACAGCAGAGGTAAAACATAATGATGGTTACAAAACAATAATAGGGTTCCCACATTGATTTTAAAAGAATTTCCAGGAGTAAAATACTGTAATTTTTTCAGGTTATTTTGTGAAATTATTAAATTTCACTTTAAAATAGATTCTTTTTATATCAATAATTTGTCATTTTCCAGGAATTCCAGGAGGCGTGGGAACCCAGAATAAATGGATCCTGTGCGCATATTCGACTATTTCATAACTAACACATATGGAACATTTGAGAGCCGGACAGGAGTGTCATACAGAAAGTCATTTTACTCATACGGCGGCTGGCTACCAAACCACTTTCAATGAATTATATCAAGATACAAGATGGAGCAAAAGGTAAAAATGTGATACATGTAACTGCAGGGTTAAATTTTTAATAAGCAAAGTCAGTGTCTGGGCACACCTGCTTGGGGAGAAAAGTGTGAGAGACTGACAAACAGACGAAATGCAAACCAATTTCCCCCATCCCGTTCATACTGCAGTGCATGTAGGATTTTGATTGATTGGGGTTTTAACATCCTACTTAAGGTTAGTTCCCTAATATGATAAACTGTCAGCCTATTGGGTGAAGGAAAGCACCTTCAACAAACAAAAACAAAACAAGACAAATACAGGAGAATCATCGGATGTACAAGAAAAACATAGATCAGCTTGACATTGCCCCTTAGATGTGAGATCACCACGGCAACAGGAAGCTCCCTGCCTACATGCAGGAAAACATACATGTAATCTGTAGAGCAATAAATAACAATTGGGTGTTTTAGGAAGCACTAATGCCTTTTTTGTTTATATCGTTTAAAAAAAACCCCATATCACTGACCACCAACAAATAAAAATAAAGCAATAACCTTATTAAAGAATAAATAATAAGGAACAGGAATTGTAAGCAAAGAATTCAACCAAGTTATAAATATAAGTGTGATAAAAGAAGGGGAGATAAGCAGACAATTTCCCGTCACCTTCAGACAAAGCAAGAGTTAACTCCTCCTCAGAATTAGCTTGTAAAGCTTCGATTTCCCGCAATCGTTCAGAGATAGCTGAGAGCTCAGGGTCGTGTGATACACCAAAGGGAGCTAACTCACTGTGATCAAGGTCTGGGGAATGTAAGAAATCTCTCTCTTGAGTTATCTCCTCCTTAATAGGGCTCCTCAACTCGTCCTCATCACCTTCAGAGTAACCTAGGAGATGACAGAGTGGGCGGAGTTTAGAGGAGTCTCAAAACGAATAGATGCAAACAAAGGGACATGCAGATGAAATAGCTGAAATCACGCATCCTTAACTACCAATATATATAATAGAATTCTTATATTTTACAGTTTTCTAAATTATTTATTATCTGAAGACAAATGTGATATTTCATCAAAAGCTTCACTCAATGTTTGAAAAATACATAGAATTTGAGCTGTTTTGGTGAAATTGTATACATTTTAAGAGCTTTCTATTGTTATTGGTACATGTCAGTAAATCAAACAAAAATATAAGCTGAGATATATATTGAGGTAAGGATATTATAGTTCATCATGCACCAAAATAAAACAGAGAAAAGTTCCCATTCAGGGGAGATAAACAATACAGAGGAATGGTTTCATTTCTCAACTTAGCAACCAGGTATATGGATATATATCATCAATTTTAGTTAACAGACGTCATTTGTCCATTTAATTTTAACAGTTACTCTAAAATATAATGATTTGATTGTACTATCATCTCAGTTAAGTAAAATTGATAAACGGTGCATATTATGGTATATATATATATATATTCATACAGCAATAAATAAAAACTAATAATCAAAGTTAAGAGGAAACTCAGGAAAGATCATTGTGTCAGAAGAAATAAGAAAAAATAAATGGATGAAAAAAAAACAATTCACGCTGTGGTGATAAAAAATACAAAGTTATTTACCTGTGTCTAAGGATTTTGCAGACTCTGCAAGACGAGCAGATTTTGAGCGAATAAGATCATCAGATATTTCTGTTTGAAATAAGAATAAAAACAGTAAGTTATTTGCCAGGTCCAAATTTTATTATTTAAAAATTTGTTTCAGAATAGGGGTGAAATACCTATCTGAATGGCTGCACTTTGGATTTTTTAAAGCTGGGGAAATTTTCTAGAATCCTGTGATTTTCTATGTATTACGAGAAGGTGTAAGCATAAAGCCTCTGTATGTATGTGATGTATAATGTTAAAAATACAGTATGTATGTATTTTAAGCCTAAGAACTTCAATTCTTTTCACCCTTTTAGGTCTAAACTCAATGATATCCAGCTCTCGTTTGTTTCCAAATACACATATTTAGGTCATGTTATCAACTCTGAACTTAAT
>JAVFBW010125015.1:0-14404 GCA_034783835.1 Mopalia ciliata
ATTGGACACCCAGTTATATGAAAAGTGAAGCAAATGACCATTTTGGACACCCTACTTTTGATTTCTGGCTAAGCCCCAGACCACGGCCCTACACATACACACCAGAGGGCAAATATAAAAAAACAGTAACTCATATTTTATGAAGGTGAATGCAAATTGCAAACTCTTTATTGTCTTTGATACAATTGCTGCAAAATGATGCGATAGAACCAAATTTTCTGTTATTAATACTCAAAACCTGGCCTGATTAACATGCCTGCTTAATGGCTGACCTCTATTGCTACAGTTCCTCTCAGTGTTTGAGAAAGCTATCTTCCTTGGAACATGTTGTTGGAAGACGTCACGCCTGGCCAAAATATTCACGGGGAATAATCACATAATTTTAACATTAGTCACAAATAAATCAATTTTATATAACGTTACTGTTTGTATCAAAAACAACCGATGACAACAGCATGCTGGAGAACGACCTGCAGCTCTGTGTGTATAAGATTTCAGACTATCCACTCTTCTTGCTGCTGCACTGGAGGAATCATACACAATTCTGCCATCCATTAAAAAAATAATTAACCAGCCAATATTAATAATAAACACTTGACTCTTGGTATAGATACTGTAGGCACTTCCGTGACGGATTCTTTAACATCCAAGAGGGAAAAAAAACATCTTTATTTTGGTCATCAATGCACAAATTTAACAAAACAAATGTTTTTGGAGCCAAGTACAGTATAAACATAACGTCTGCTCGGTTTCTTTGCGTACTAATCAAAGACATACATCTACGGGTTATTCACCCAGATTAATTCATCTATTTTATAGCAAAAACAGAAAGCGAGATCAACAAAATCCAACAAAATCTCCATTCACACCATTATCCTTGTGAAATCAATCGCTCAGAAATATGTGCACCAAAAATCACCAGAGCGGGGGAGGAAATCCAATTAAAAACAGTGACCATTCCAGAATTCACTGGATATGATAGGGGGTCACTCCTGAGCAATAACTAATGAGCTGTTCAACAACAACAACTCAGTCTGTCTTTTGAGAAAGTCACACTGAAATGTCCAGGTCAAGTCTCCTACAAAGAACACCACACCTTAACTGGATTGAATTTCGATGATTTTTGGTTAGCACATGTTGTAGTGCGAGCTGCCGTTTATAGTCAAACACAATTTCTCATAGAATTTCAGCCAGTATAATTTCAAAGTTTACAAACTATTACTAAAAAGGAGTACAAAAAGCTAACTGAAAGATATTTTCGACTGTTGATTTTGTTAGCTCAAAAACAATTACTACTTAAACTATTCTGCAATTTCAATTTGTACTGGATATGTCCGATATAGAACTATTGTTAGATACCAAGAGTTCAATGGCAAGTAAAATACACTTTTTCTCCCTAAGATTTTACATCACTTCATGGCACACTCTTCATAGCTTTAGTACAACACAGGATATTCTGAATCCTAAAACGCAAATTTTAATGATTATTTATCTTATAAATATTTAAACTGTGATTATAAAATATTATGGTAATAATCAATGAAGCTTTTTTGGTGACTATCAAACTATTAAGTCTATGAAAAACTTTGTACTATGATTTATTGAATCCTCTTCATTCAAAAATATAAATCCAATGTCTAAACTTTACTTGAGGGTTGATTGAAAGCACTTGACAAGATAAGGATAGTGGAAAGCGGAAGTCCAAGCCAGGAAATATCACACCACAGTTTGAGAGCTCAATCATTAGGATTGTCTCCAATACGGGTCTAAACAAAGAGGTTACAAGAGATCACAACTCTTCACTGTCACTGTCCGACGAAGATAACGTCTCGTTCAGGTCCCCGGTTTCAGGCTGGTAAACCACCGCCATATGTTTAGGGCTCCATGCTGTAGGCAGTGTACGCACAAGCCCATTCCTCTGCTGTTTCACCTGCTTAACAAAACAAAAATCAACACATTTTTTTTTTTTTTACTTCAGTACATTATATTACCCTTGGTCAAACGTAAATCCATCTGACAGTTCTTACAAGCTTCCTTCTTATTAAATAATCACTCTTTTTGCTTTGTTCTAGTAGGAAGGCAGCACCACAGTTTGTTGGAGCCTCCAAAACTGCAAATGTTTCATTCAATACCTGCCTGATTGATAAGTATATGTTTACGGCATTCATTCATTTATTGATTGGTGTTTTACACCATGCTTAAGGGTTTTATGATATGCTTAAATGGCATATATTCCAGCAATACCTCACACTTCAAATGTGAGGTGTTTTGATACTGCTGGCAAGTTAAATTTTCCTCAAATGCTAATAGAAAGGACGGCATTGCTAGTCTTCAAACAAACTGGCCAAACCTTCATAAACCTGTGGTCAGGCGAGGTACTGGTTGTAAGTAGAGATTGATTGATTGGTGTTTAACGTCGTACTGGTTGTAAGTAGAGAGGAAGGTTAACCAAGGCCACACATTAAATAGGTTAAGGCCAAAAAAAAAAAGACTAACTAAAATTATTCTTGGAGAACAAATATACCGCAATGTCATTCATTACAATTGGATTAATTTAAGCTCTAGAATAGCAAAACCAACAAATTTCATGACATTCCAGTTATAATATAGGTATCATCTTCTGAGATGATTATTGAAGCCATCTTTATGATTTTCTTAATGAGCAATCTTTCACAATTGCAATACTGTAGCACAAGACTAACCTGTTTACTGAGATTTTGAAACTCTTTCATGTCATCTTCTGTGATTTCATAATCCTCCTGGTCAGCTTCATCCCAACCCATCTCACGTAACAACCTTATAAACAAAAACAGTCCCCACAGAACATATTAGGGCAAACAAAAATTAAAGAACAAATTTGACAAATACTGCCAATCACCCCTTTCCACTATTGAGAATCGTTTTCAAGAGGAGCATCAACTACTGCTTATGAACAATAGAAATCACTGCTTCTTCAATGAGGTCATTCTTGAAAGATGTTATACTGTTTACATGTTATAAATTATTGCACAAAGTTTAGGTTAGGCTCGTAGCTATGCTTTAAACATATGCCAAACTGTGGAAGATAATTTGTGGTATTCTTGTTCATTATAGACATATTGATAATTGATAGTTTAATTTATCATGTTTAAAAGAAACCCTTGGAGACATGAATGTTGTAAAATGACACAATCACGGAGACCATCTGGCCATCTAGTATTAAGTTTGTTTGTTTGATTGGTGTTTAATGTCGTACTCAAGGTTATTCCATACACAAATACAGAACATCATAAACAAAGCTCCGCGAACACCAGAGCAACAGAAAGCAACCTCTTTTCTCGCCTCTTACGATCGACTGAGGAAGCCGAGGGAGTATTCTTCAGGGCCATGGCCCACCCGCTCCCTCACAGGGCCTGGTAGTAAGTGATATGCTACTGGAGGCTTGCCGAGATAAATTTTTGGCCACAGGGCAAAAGGCTATACATCAAACTGTCAGTCATATATTCATGAAAGCTTACATTTTATTTTGTTTCCCTTGCTCTTACATCCTCGTTTGGTTTGTGGCCCCCCTACACTTTAAGGCCTTGGGATACTGCACGGCTGACCCCAACATCGATCACAATTTAAGTGGCTTCTTCCACATCTATTTTCATAATGGTAGTAATGTTATGATGAAACCCTTTCGATATAAATGTTAACACCTAAAATACTGAAATTCCAGTTGTCTTCAACACACAAAAATATTTTTCCAGGAAATTCCAGGAGTTTCAATAGCCGTAAGGTTATTTCACTAATGTGACTATGTGTCAGCTTAATGGTTGAAGAAAACCACCCTCAATGCCATTTGCATCAAAGATTTGTCAGGGTCTCGATACAAAGACTTAACAAAGCCTTGTGTTGCCCGTTGGTTCTTAGAGCTTACTACCAGAGAAAATGGTATCAACCCATACAGCATGTTTAACCATACCTTTGCTCTGCCTCTAGGGAACTAGAGAGAATATCTTTGCCTGGGTCTTCCACAGACAGACAGTCCATGCCATTTGTTAGTCTTTCACCATCATCAATTCTATCAGACACCAACTCATCAATACCCTGAACAGAGAAACCATAGCAAATATTTATTCATTCAAAGCACTTAACAGTTTAATAGAAACTCAAGAATTGTGAATTTTTCTTTGTGCTTAAGGTTCAATTTGTTTTAGTTTGTTTGATAGGGGTTTTACGTCATATAGAACAGGTTTTTGATATAGTGCTGACCTTTGCATGTGATCTGAATTTCTTAAATATTAAGTTTTGAATTCACTGAACCACACTGCTTACAGTTATAGCATCTGAAAGGCATTCAGTTAAGGACAATCCTACCAAGTACATTTTTGTCTTCAGGTTTTAAAAAATAAAATCTTTGATTTATACAACAAATCACTTAGATAACTGCAAACTGCAGGACAGTTTATTTTCACTTGGAATTATAACTGCAAACTGCAGGACAGTTTATTTTCACTTGGAATTATCTCTAACACAATAAATCAAAGCTGTAGTTGTATTCCATTCTTAAATGCCAATTTAACAGGTTGGCAGAACAAGATATGTTTAAGAAGGCAGCTACCCATTGAGATGTGTAGCTCGCTTTGTCCATAGGATGCTATGAGTCAGCCACGAGTGCTACCACCTAACTCATTCTTTAATGGAACATCTTGACCTAAATCATTGCATGTTGTTGGCAATTTTAGACAAAAACCTTGTCTTTCCTCATTCTTTATGTAACAGGTATTTCAGAAATGTGGTAGATTTGAGTATTAAACTGAATTAGACTATTCTTTTCTATACTGACAGTGACAGAAATTAAAGTAGCAGGTCTCTCATACCTCCTCTGATTTATCCAATATTCTTGTTTTCTCCGTTTCCTCCTCCTTACTGTTGGTTTCTCTTCTCAATGCTCTCAGGAAATTGCTCTTCTTATCTCCCAGGTTTTTAGGCTGTGTGATAAGTCTGGTACTCAGAATGTCAATGGCAGGGGTTGGGGACTGACGGTTACCCTGACAAACAAGTAAAAAATAAAATTTTCAACAATTCATAACATCGTTTTTAAAATATATAATGTTTTACAACAATGATATATTATTTTGGTTTGTTTATTTGACTGGGGTTTTAACGTCCTACAGATAGGTAGTTTACCATATATATGATAACGGATTGTCCATTTTCAATTTTCCTTACTTTAGTAAGGTGGAAAAGAGCAAGAAAACTTTTAAAGCATGCATGTCATTTCTGGATCCAACTTGGTGAATTTCTTTTACCAGAGGCCAAAAACAGGATCAGAATACACACCAACCCCATTGTGTTTAGTTATCTATAGATATTTCTGTGCACAGAAATACTTTTATTTTATAAACTTAAGCAATATTTGACAAACAATATTTGGTGAAGTTGGACCATAATTTAATTATCCAGTGAGCATAGAGAGGCTGCACACTGTCTTATTTGTCAAACCCTAATATGTGTGGTTTCTATGAGGAAGTTAAGTAAACGACACATTTACCACTAACCCTGGTCACAAGAACTTAGACAGAGAGTTGTCCACCTGGCGAAATGGACTCCCTGAATTTAACAATTGCCTCATTTGGACACTGTTTTAAGAAACTTTAACATGCAGGAGATAGGGAAATTGATCACCCAGTTACTTTAAAATTGGGGAATTAGACACCCAGTTACTTTAAAAGTGAAGCAAAAAGACTGTTTTTCGACACAAAAATTTAGATTTCAGGCTAAGCTTCTGAAACTGAATGAAATGGAATAGCAGGGGGTCAACTAAGCCTAATTTCTCACCTCTTTAGATGTAGGTGATTGTTGTGAGGCTTTGCTTCCTGAATAGGCACCAGGCTCTTTAACATAGGAACCATTTAAACGGAGACTGTCTCGGGTTTTACGTGGTAAATTACCCTGCAAAGCATTAACAAAACATTTTTGATAAATTTTTACTATTTCATATCATTCCACACTGCATATAAAACTGATAAAGAAATGCACGACTTCTGTTTAAAATTAATATAATCTGTAGGTTTCAAGTAGTACATGTACAACAGAATTGAAATTTTTCTGTTATGTGTTAAAACAACAATTTGGTAGCATTAATCTACTGATTTAATTGATGTGAAGATATGAAGTTACGGTGGAAAGTTCATCTGTACCCATTTGCGAGATGGCATTTATTTTTCTCTCATGGCATCTTATAGCAGTTGACGTATATGACAACGGATTGTCCACTTCACACAGTACACAGCCTTATTACGGTGGAAAACTGGGAGGAAACCTCGTAAACAGCATGTTCGCGAAGCATGTTCAATTCAGAAAGCGCACTCGCTACCACTGAGCCATGGCAAGGGGCAATAATTCAAAGGTGTTTGAAAGAGCAAAGGAAGAGACTGATTAAAATGGTATTATGTCATGTTCAAGGGCGGTGTCTTCCAACAGTAATTGCCACACTAACATAACTATTAAATGTGATATGTTTTCTATTGCTTGAGAATTATACCTCTCAAGGTATAAGTAAAGATAGTATGATATGCTACCCGTGAGCCAGGACTGCAGCTGACCACAGGGTTCTAGCTTTACCTTATTTGGCACCAAGGCCTTGTATATGTTAACTGTTGACTGACTGGTTTTGGCTGGACTTTCTTTAGGTGTACTCTCAGTTCCCTGGGACTCCTCAGTTTTACTACTCAAAGTTGATTTTAATGGGGGCTTGTCTGGTAAATAGAAAAAACATGAACTTAGTCTAAATCTTCTTTTTTAAGATTCACGTTTTCTGTATCATTAATTGATCGGTGTTTTACGCCATGCTTAAGGGTATTTCACTTATATGATGGCAATGTTTTCTAACAATAATTGAGACTAGCACAACCAAGATGTGAAGCATTTCCATAATGTTTCCTCCAATGCTGAGTAAAGACAGCATTGCTACTATTCAAACAAACTTATTTTAGCCACAAGGCTGTACTGTAACAAGAGGATGTTATTTACAATTGGTTTATAATCAGATACTGGGTTAATAAAATAAAATTTACTCTCTACAGAAGAATGAGGGTATAAAGCATGTCCAATGGGGATCTTATTATTGACACTTAAAATAAAAATCTAATAAAGAAGAAAGTAAAAAGTATACATGTTTTATACACAAGTCTACATGATGTAGCACTTTGGCATGGACAACCAAGACAGCAGAAAGCTGCCTCTTAATGAAACAGAAAGTGTTGGTTGGTGTTAGGATCAAAACTAAAAGAACACAAATCCACTCTTTAAACTAGAGCTTGTTTATTTTACTGGCTTGTGGGAGTTGTAAGAATGAAAAGCCAGTATACTTGTGTACAGCCTGACTACCTTGTTTGTTTTAAAATTTCTCACTAGATGTAAGATTTCATGTGACCCATAGTCGCATGTTTTTCCAGGAGTGGGTACAGTTACTAGCATTCTCAATGTTCACTCTTACATCTTCTAGAAATGACTATACAGAGCATGCAGAAAGTGTTGATAAATGTGTACTTACCCCAGACACCTCCTCCATTTACCACTTTACTGCTTACATTCTCCTTCTTTTCTCCGTTCAACGATGGCTACAATATAAATCACAAAATGACATTACACATCAAATGGTTCAAACTTTTAATTACCATATGAAAAGTCTTTCCAGTGTTCCAACTTCCAGGCATGTTAACAAATCCGAGGCACATGTGACAATAACTTGTGCTAACTGACACACCACTGATTCACACAGGACATTTAACATCATACTCAATGACGCATTTCAAACTAATTGAAAGTTTTAATACATATACTGAAATAAATATTCAATAAACGGTCAATAAACAGTGGATTTGTTAATGTGTCTGGGGGGATTTCACTTACTTGATGACAGATTGTCTGTCTTACAATATGTAAATACAGTAGTAAACTATGAGGAAGCCTAAAAAAACACTCCTTGGAGTGCTAGACCAACACTGTGAGAGTGCTAAACCAACATCCGGAGAGTGCTAGACCAACATCGTTGGTTGACAACAGGGTTGACAACAGATTTGAACCTGTGAGTGGTACATTGAAATAGGATCAGTCATACTAGCCATTGGCTTGATCATAGGAAGAAAAAAAACTTTTTTTTCCTCACTATATAGGAAATATTGCTTGGGCAAATGGTGAAAGAAAATGTTATGACTATAAGAAATGTTGATATTGTACATGAAGGAAATGCTAACATTTTACAAATAAATAATGATGTTAACTTACAAAATCGTCATTGAATGCCTTATGTTTTTCCACTCCAGTCTCCCTATCCTTGCCTTTGTCCCCTTCTCTGGCTTCTCGAGGGGGTGGTCTCCCGTCCTTATCGTGGTAGCTGCGCTTAGAGCCCATCCGACTGGGGTAGCCATTGTAGTAAGGGTCACCCTGATAGTAGTCGTATGGATAGAGATCATAGTAACTTGGGTACGCCCCATTTATCTGCAAAGGCATATGAATAACCGATGCAAGGTGTCCCTGGACACAGTGATTACATGCAGGAAGATCCATAAAGCAGGGGTTTTTGTTAATTAATTTTGGTAACTGGATTTCAGTTTTAAGACAACTTCAATTGCCTGAGTAGTTGATCAATTGGTTTTTAACACTGTGCTTATGTGACAGTGGTGTATTGCATCAATAACTAAGACAACCAAGATGTGAAGCATTTCCATAATGTTAGCAAGTTAATTTTCCTCCAGGTTTATTTATAGACATCATTGCTACTCTTCGAACAAACTGCCCTTAGCCATAGGGCTATATAATCCACAGTGGACAAGAGATCATAAACCTGGGAGGCTCTTTTATAATACTTATTTTTACTGTTTGACTATTTGATAAGGGTTGAACAGCGTTCTTCTCGCAATAGGTAACAAAAACCACCCTTAATGCAACTGTAACAAAGACAGGACCAGACTATAAGAAACAAAACAAACCAGATTGGCTTCTGGTTGCCTCTTTGCCTTGGAAATCACCCGGGCAACAAGATTTGTTTGTTTGTTTGTTTGATTGGGGTTTAATGTCGTTCTCAAGGGTATTTCACTTATATGACGACTGGGCAACAAGAAACTCCCTCACAAATACCTGCTTGCTCTCGACAAACTAGTCTGAATCTGTTTTAAACAACTTGCTACTTTGAATTACATTACGATTGTTTATTTGATTGGTGTTTAATGTCGTGAATTACATTAAGAAGATCCACATAATGGTTTGTTTTGTTTGTTTGATTGGTGTTTAACGTCGTACTCAAGAGTATTTCACTATATGACGACGGACGCAAATACAGGACATCACAAACAAATCTGCTTCCCGTTACCCTTTAGTTCCGCAAACACCAGGGTAACAGCAAAGCAACCTCTTTTCTCGCCTCTTACGATCGACCGAGGAAGCCGAGGGAGTATTCTGCAGGGCCATGGCCCACCCGCTCCCTCACCGGGCAAATATTAGTATAAGCAGCATATGGAACATTGCCTACATAATTGGATTGGCTTTGGAAGTTTTGATTTAAATTTCAGGTCTTGTTGATTCCCTTTGGCTTAAAATTGACAAAGATTTGTTTAATCCATTTAGTTTTATATTAAACATTCAATGTTAAGTATAGTAAACAAGTTATATGTAGTTACATTTTAGCATCATTTAGTTCATTTTTTGTTAATATTCAAAAGCAAGATGGCGGTTCGAGTGGTCACTCTTGTTTTTATGTTCTGTGTCTTTTTTAAATTGTATTGGTTTTGTTGGACACTGACCGACTAAGATTTGCTGTAAGAAAGTATAAACATGTAGACTATCGTAAAAATGGCAAGAGCTCGTATATCGGGAAGATAATATCGTTCCACAGCAAGAATATTGTTCCACAGCAATCATAGTGTCGTCGCTTCGTATTGGACGAATTTTTGTCCTGAGCCAACATGGCGACACTGAGCCTCACCCAGGAACGGAAAACACCAACGACAACAACAAAACAAACCTGGTACGGATCTACTACTAAAACTGTCAAAGTATTACGGATAATTTGGAAGAATTACGTGTGTATCAAAGCGATCGGATATTTGATATATTTGCGTTAACCGAGACCTGGCTAAAATCACATACTTTTGATGGTGACATTTTTGATGAGAATTTCTATAGACAGAGAGACCACGGCCAGCCAGAAAAGTAGGGGTGGGGGCGCTACCCCTTTATAATTTGAGAAATACGTTTTATTTTGTTGTTTTTTTTTACTTTGTTTTGTTTAAGTATGACTAAGCTTGACACAAGCCGCCCTTAGCCACAAGGCCAGGTTTACGTCAGCCAAAGACAACATTGTGTATAAAACAATACCTTCTTTGAGAGGGAAAAAAGCAATATGGGCCAATTGTCACGAACACAAAACATATTATTTATTGGCAACAAAGTTCTAATTTTTATTCAGACATATTATATTTGGAATATTTTAAAGATCGAATTTACAGCGTTATTAGTGGTCTTTCTTCTCAAATTAAAAATTCAAGCAGGTAAACAATCCGATAACACGCTTCAAACAATGCAATCAGTACAATGCGGGTGGCACACCACTCAACAGGCTGGAAAAAAGCAAGTTAGATTTTATATTAATCACACATAATGGCCATCTTTTTTACAAACTGCTCACTAATTGGTACTGGAATTCAGTATAGTACAAACAGCTGAAATTATACACCTACATTGAAAATAGACTAAAAATGGTCGAGGAGTCATTCTATATTATTGAGGAGGAAGTCTCCATTACTGGTTTAAACAATATTTGTTATTGAAGTTAAGGATTAATGAACAGGCTAAAGCCTATATTAAATCTCTTTCTAAGACAAATTACTACAAATCAGGAATCATTACCGAGAAAGGCTCATCGTTCTCAACACCAGAATCCGGTATGACAGGCTGGAAAAAAACAAGTTAGATTTTATTACAAACTGCCCACAAATTGGTACTGGTGTTTAGGTATAGTTTTTGTACTTTTAATTTTAGCAAATGGGTTCTCCACCGATCAATTTAAATGCCCGTCTAAGATGTATCGTTTCAACTGTGATCATATAGCGGTATTGTAGTAATTGGCCTAATATATTACACAATAAATTTGAAACAAGTGTAGAATCACTATAGCCGCAACATTAACCTCTTCTTTACTGGACAGGGGTTATTTAGAGTTGTTAGCTGATTAAGCATTGCAAAATGTGATATCTAAAGCGGTACTCCCGGCTGAAATGACCCCTATATTCCTTGAAAGGTGACCATTAAATATACTTAAATATGGTATCGACCTATTATTTCTTGATTTCATAAAATAACCCCAGGGTTACAGATATAGATATATATACCTTCCTACGACCACTGGCGGCTGACATTTTGGGCGTGGCCAGCTCTGCCCTGACGTCACGCGACTAACACCCTTTTGTTTTACGGGTTATAATAACATGTTTTTTTGAAAAGAAAGATATTTGATTGGTTTATATTTGTGGAGATCTTAATGATAAAAGTACCTAGGCATGGCTGCGTGGATGAATTTAACTGTACTTTGTGCATTACCCAAAGATTAAGATCCAAGTATAAAACTGATAATGTAAAAAAATAACAGATCCGGACATATTTGTTGTCATGGAAACATGAAATTTTTTCGGAATGATTCCATGTTCGACAGGAGTTTACTTCATTATCACATAAAGCTGCATTCCAAATTTGAACTCTCTATCTTAAGAGGTTTGGCTTCTATCCTGTCATTATGTAAAAAAAAAAGGGACAGATCGGGTCGTCATGAGGGAAACTTGGACCGACTGACCGACCGACTGACCGATAGACAGAGTGAGTTATATAGCTGTTCAGTGGCAGCTATAAAAACAGGTGTTTAGTGTTTTCTAACTATATATCTTAAAATTTGGAGCTTTAAGTACAACGTTATAAGTAAAGCTATTGTTTTATTAAACAAACATATCGCCCCAAACCTCGATTATGTGCCACAATATTGCATACACTGATGGTAATTCCAATACGAAATTTATTCAATTTGTGCCGTTATATATTTCTTCAATTTTACCAATAACATTAATCCTTATATGTGTTAGAGCATTTGTCAGACATATTAACATTTTACATATAGGGTTACTGTTTTTGTTAAAACTATAACGTTAATTGTAAAACGGGTTAAACGTGAAACTAAAAATCACGTTAATGTGTTTGCTCTGTAGCCAATCAGTAAAACGAAACATTCATTTTTTTATCCAAGTATAAATTTTCAACATCATTTTGAATACTGAAATAAGCATCACATTACATTCAAATTAAGCTCACTGGTTGTTAAGAAATTCATTGAAATGTCAAAATTTATGTCAATGCAAAGTCAATAGCTGTTGAGTTTGCCAGGGATGTGCACCAGTTGAGTTTTTGGGCGCAGGATATGGCATCCCACATCATCACACTTTGTCCGCCGAAATTGTCTACCTCGGGGACGTCTGTAGACACGTGTACGACCCACTCTGCATCCTGAATATGGATTCGTCGCTAAACCAGACCCGCCTCCAGTTTCGCAGGTTCCAGTCCCTTAATCTGCTGCACCATCGGACCCTTGCACGTCGTTGCTGTTGTATCAATACTACACCAAAGTAAAAACGTCTGGCGCGTAAGCCGTTTGGACCGAGACGGTTTCTGACTGTGCCTATATTCTCTATGTAGAACGTTGACGGTCAGCTGTTGAAACGGATTGCTGGTACCGTTGGAAGAACCTGAAAATTGTGCTCCGGTGGACATGATAAAGTCTAGCGACTGCATTCTGTGCTTCATCGGCCATGAGACGACCAATGATAACGTTCCGGGTAGCTGCGTCTAGTCTTGGCATATCGTAGCAAGTTGGAGAAACAATTTAACAAATGAATTCAATTGCACGGCTATTTCCTTTATACCCATTTAACTCGCATGATTAGGCATGATTCGCACGTGCAACTACCCTAAGTTTTTCCCTACGCCTTCTTTGTGCAGTGAACACACAGACTTATCCAAAAGCAGTCCTGCAGCCGTGGCTCAGTGGTAGCGAGTGCACTTCCTGAACCGAAAATGCTTCGATTTACCGTTCACGGGTTCGAGTCCTCCTCTTGACCATCAGGTTTATGAGTGAGTCACATGTTGTGGCTGCGGGAATCGCGGGGGTGGTTTTTACGAGGTTTCCTCTTGGTTTTCCACCGTAATAAGGCAGTGCACAGTGTGAAGTGGACAATCCGTCGACATATAAGTGAAATACCCTTGAGTACGACGTTAAACACCAATCAATCAAACAAACAAACAAAACTGATCCAAAAGTCACGCGTGATCAACAGCAACTATCAGGTGCTTTAATTCAATTATCGGATATTTACAATATAACATGATCATGCTGTCATGTCGAAATCCCGCAATATTTTGCAAATTTTGTTTCTGATGTTGCGTTTCTTTTTTGGGAGAGTATATATCTAGAATATTACTAAAGTATGACCTGTGGTAAACAAAACCTTTTAGAAATGATTAGTACATGAAAAAACAAATACAATTTAAACATAACAATAAATTATACAAACAATGGACGATTTGTCTCTATTTAAATTTTAACCTTATTTGCAAGAACTCTAACATTAGTTGTCAAACATATTTATATAAATATCAAGTTATCTATTTATTCAGTATGATGTTTCCGTATTGATTATTGTGCTGTTAAGTCACTGGACGTCAACAAGGCTTAAATAACGCGTAAAGTACAAACGGTTTTTGGATACATGTGAAATTATCTTTGGTTTTTGTCTTGCTGTGTATTGTATATAAAAATTCGGGTAACTTGTTGTTGCTTTGTTAAGTTCTAATTTGAATTCTCAGGGATGTATGATTTGTTCTTTAAAGCCGAAAAAACATATTACATATTGACAATTAGGAAAATAAAATAAAAGTATGATGTATAACTATATAAATAAAGTTTCGATTTTTTAAACATAAATAGCTGTACATAAAGGGAACGAACTTGTAGCTTCATCTTATCTCAAAATAATGGAAAATACATTTTTATTTTGCAATTAAATGGCATTTACGTTAAACATGAAACCGATATTTCTTAAGTTTCCAATACAGTTCAAATATAGTGATTGTTTCATCCTTATAAATTCCCCCCATAGCATTAATGCTGTAAAACTTGTAACATCTACGTCATGTCGTGACGTCACTGGGCTGGTAAGACCCTTTAACCAAAGCAGTGTACTGTTTCTTTTTACTTTCTGAGTAGTGCATACCTAGTGCCGATTGACATCTGGGCAAACTTTCGATTTCCTACCAAAATCACACCATAAAATGGTTTAGAAACATCTCAATGGAAAGAGCAACATTCGATCGTGTCGATGATGTTTATCAAATGCTA
>JAVFBW010125026.1:0-14402 GCA_034783835.1 Mopalia ciliata
AGTATTTTCGTTATTTTGGAATAACACTTTCTTAGTTAGAACATATACCTGTTCAGAAAATTGTGTAGGTTGAAACCAGTCAGGGAATCGAACCCACTACCCTCATAGTTAGGCACCGAATTGCCAGCAGTAAATGCAGGCCACCTCGGCCACTCGGCCTTCTACAAAAATAAGAGGCTAGTCAACCGGAGTCTAGATAGCGTACATTCACTACCCCTCTGATAGGAGAATGACACAGCTCCCAAAGCTGATAGCAATGAGTATGTTTTGTGAAAGTGTTATTTTAAGAAAGTGTTATTCCAAAATAACGAAAATACTGTTAATCTTCACTTTCTAAAAGACACAAAAATGGTTCAAGAAAAGCTCATATCTATATAAATAAAATTAGTATGTGTTCCAACATGACTATGAACCAACACGGTATAGGCCGAACGCGGTTTTCATACCCTTATATGAAGAAAAAATAATCAATATCTTGCTGTATCTAAACATTCGCCGAAAAGTATAATTTCAGGTAAATCAAAAGCTTTCTTGTTATTCAGTTCGAATGGATGTTTTCAAATAATTGGGTTAATCGGAAATTTCGATCGGTCTTAAAAGACACCAGTGTAGCCATTAAAATATTAAAACAGCGATAATGACATGCACCAAAGTAATACTGTATATAAAAAAAACAGACAAATTCTTCGGAGAACAATTCTTAGTCCTTCCAATTCATCATTAAATATTTGCACATTAATACAAATGCTCCAGTTAAAATTGCGTCGCCATATTTATACAAATGCAACTTCTGTTATCAACAGGGCCATGGATTAGTTGTAGCGAGTGTGCTTTCTAAACTGAACCTGATTCGATTTACCGTTCACCGGATCAAGTCCGCCTGTCGACCATCAGGTATATGAGCGGATCACATGTTGTGGCTCCGACAGTCGTGGGGGTGGTTTTTACTAGGTCTTCCCGGGTTTTCACTTAATAAGGCTGTGTACAATGTGAAGTAGGCAATCCGTCGTCATATAAGTGAAATAACCTTGAGTTCGATGTTAAACACCAATCAAACAAGCAATCTGTTATCAACTGTAAATTTAATAGCCCATTATAACTATATTGACGAACACATTATATTCGATTTTAAAGTTACATACGGTAATGGTATACAGGCTATATACGGTATTGTAGACGTCTACAATAGAAGATATACAGGCTACATGAGATATAGATATCTATGTAGCCTACACGGTATATAGGCTAAATACGGTATTGTATAGATAACTTCAATATACGGTAGCCCCGTGAGGGAGCGGGTGGACCAAGGTCGTGCAGAATACGCCCTCGGCTTCCTCGGTCGATCGTAAGTGGCGAGAAAAAAGGTTGCTTTCTGTTGCCCTGGTGTTCGCAGAGCTAAAGGCTAACGGGAAGCAGATTTATTGGTGATGTTCTGTATTTGTGTCCGTCGTCATATAAGTGAAATACCCTTGAGTACGACGTTAAACAGCAATCAAACGTGCCAGTGTCAATGTTTGTTGGAATACACCCCGTCATATAAGGGAAATACCCATAAGCACGCGTTAAAGACCTATCAGGGAATCTGTCAATCAATATTTCCAGTGGGAAACAAAAAAATATTTTATTTGCGAATGGTATATTGACGAATACAGGAGGCATTTTCTTTCAAAACGCTTTAAAAATTCTTAATGCAGAAAATGTATTGATAAATTAAACAGTTTTAAGGACAAGTGGCTCATAATGTAGCTCCGCAATAACTGGGGTGCTTTTAACAAGTCTTGTCTCAGTTTCTCGGGAGGTTGAAGGGAGCTCCATGTTGCCCTGGTGCTGTCAGAGCTTAAGGAGAACAGGAAACCGATCTGTTTGCGACTGACACGTCGTCATGTAAGTGAAATACCCTTGAGTATGACATTAAACCCCAATCAAACAAACAATCTCATTATTTCCCATCACATTAAAGCAAGGCACACTGCATGTTATGGTCCGTCGTAGCATAATTGAAATATTATTGTCCTGAACGATTAATATCTATTTCGAAACTTGTCTCCGGTTGTGTATATAGAACACCAGTGGATTCATCTGTTTTGTAATTTAATATCCTAAGCCAGTGTGGTTTTTTGTTAAGAAATAAATTATGACAGAATGGCAGAAGATTCACAGCCCTGGTGGAGACAACTTTGTAGTGGCTTCAATACAACACATTTCGACATAAACAACAAATTATCGGTTTTTTTTGTGGACGACGCAAGTCAATTATGTCGTTTCTAAAATCTTTTTAATGAAAATATATTTCGGACATCGTTGATGTTGCTACATTAGGGTTCATCCTTTATGGAAACATTATCAAATATCAACACATCTCGGAAGAGTTCTCGATTTGTATTACATTGGATTAATTTAAAAACGGAGGTACGCTTCGTATCCTGACTTGTACATTTGCCCTAGGTTTGAAGCCTCAGAAAGTCCCTTCGATCTCCAGCGAAAAAAGAAAATGTCAGATATCCAATCGCTAGTGGGACGTTCTTAATCAATTTTAAAAAACCCTCACGTCTTTTGGTGGCCCGCGACCACTGCTGCTTAGTCGTTAGATTGTCTCCTTTCTGATCCTATGCCCATGTAGCGTCCACGATTCCAGCTCGTCTGTCGACCATCCGGTAATGGAGTCCCACGATGTGGCTCTGGTGGAGTTTCGCCTCCCAAATACTAACGACTATTAGTAAAGAAGGTAGTAGGAAGTGGAAAGTCTGTTTAGCCATGCAATTAAAATGAATTTGAGTGCGGTGTTATACCCCAATCAAACAAAATCTGACGTTTATAGGTGGCCTACAGCCGTAGCTTATTTTAGATTGTCAGCTTTATACCCTAACAAATGGCGTCAAACTCCAATCAAATAGTCACACGTTTATTGGTTTTGACTTTTCATATTCATAAACTTAAGGGACATCATGAAGCTGGTCTGTCATCAGTATGCCTTATGGCGGGCGGTTGGATGGAGCTTCATGTTGTCCGGGTGCTCTCAGAGCTTAATGGGAATAGGAAGCCGTTCTGTTTGTGACTTCTGTAATGCGTCTTGTGGTCGTCCTGTTTTTGTCCCGTCCTGTCTTTGTTTGTTGCCAGTGGTGTCGAGGGTGGTTTCCTTCACCCATTGGGCTGGTACGTCGTTATATAAGTGAAATACCCATGAGTACGACGTTAATCAAACAAACAAACAATCAGTATGTCTTATGAGACTTAACATTGCCCCTTTGTGTGGAGAATCGCAGATCACACGCCTCTGTACTAATGAAGGAACCTTCAGGATATTGTGAAACAACAATTTGTCATTTTGTTTTCAGTTGTACACTACCGCACTGCCATGCATATACAGGTGTATAAGTTTGGTCTTCTCTGAACAATTAACTGATAATGCATAATTTTGTCGAGTTGGCATTAACAGTCTAGGCGACTATTGATCCAACAGGGTAACAGGCTATAATCAATGTAGAATCCTCGTTTATAGAACTGATAGATTAGTACTATATTGACATTTTCATTCAACAACGCGGTCTTGAATATCGAGGCAGGGAGCTGCACGGCGTATCTGAACGAGATCTAAATCTTTTGTCCATAACAGCCAGCTGCCGGAAGCTTTTTGTTTTACATAGTTGGTTACACCTGTAGTTAAAGTAGATGATCAGTGGTTTGAAAAACAGGTGACAATATTACGCCATATACATACGTGAGACCGCTGTTCCATGTGGACTGTAAGCTCATTGGAATAAGATCATATCCAGTCATGTCAGAGCAACCTTGGGATAGAGCTCTTACCAAATGGACGTACAGAGAAAAAGGTATTAGTTTTCAAATGTAGTGTTTCCAGGTGTTACATTATTATTGAACTTCTACTGATCTGCACAGTGTTTTTTGATAGTGTGCTCTGTATTGATGTCTTCAACGGGCCTATTTATTGTATGTGTATACAACTGGCGGTTGGAAGGTTGCTCGGTGATATCCTTAGGCTCTCCGAGCTTACGGTCAACGTTTAGCCGATCTGGTTTTGATGTCTTTGTATTTCGTCCTGTTTTTGTCATGTCTTTGTCATGTCTTGACTTTGTTTGTTGCCAGTTGCGGAAGGATTCCCGTTGCCCGCTTGACTTGCAAATCACTGTATGTTTGAAATAATCTCAAGCACGGCGTTGAACAACCAAATGTATTTATGCGTCATCAGCCATTTACAATATTCTTGGAGATAACTAGAGAGATTTTCTTTTTTTTCTCCCGTGTTAAGTATGGGGTAGTAAGCAGTGGGAAATAGAAATAAGTACTGATGGCGCATACAGTTCTAAGTCATTAATAAGCAGTGGGCAATCCGTCGTCGTATACATGTAAGATAGCCTATCGTACGATGGTTAGCAACGGACGGATGTACAAACTTTATGGAATGGACTGGGCCACTGCCATCCACAGAGACCAACCCTGTGCAAAGAACCATATTTCCCATATTTACGTATCCTTTATATCGCATTATACATTGGCAGCGTGCCTTTCTGGTTTAGTTTGTATTGTTTTATGTTAGGAAACTACAAATGAATCCTGTACCTTTTTATTCCATACAGGCTCCTCGGAATGGAACTTAACATTTCCCCAGGCTAATGGCAGTAACCAGTCTCCAATCAACCTTAACTCCCGAGAGGCAATATATGATAATGTTCTCTCCCTCAATCCTTTAACACTGAACTATGTGAGCACACGTGAAACTGATATTTATAACATAGGCCACACCATAGTGGTTTACCCTCGATATAAGCCATGTAAGTCACACTGAATAGCGCATCTACAACAATTCCAATTGTATGTTAAATATAATTCCTTGAAAACAAAGTGTAAAAGACGAACAAAATCTTCATAGGTAAACTACATTCAGGGTGAACTTAAACACTAACTAAATGATTAATACATTAAATCAACGGAAATGTTACACGTCACAATCACACTGAATTGGTTTACAAACATAATCATTTTGCAAATGTCATAAAAAGTTATTAAAATTTTTAGCCAGCTTATTTCGATTCAGAAAATTTCAGATATAATTAATGAAACAAAATGGACAAATTTGGTGTTTTGGCTTTACTAGTTTTCTTTTTCCATTATGTATAAATTGAAGTCTTTGGAAAATTTTGTTTGTTTTTTCAATCGTATTTTACTTATTTCAGTGGAAACTGGATTGAGGACAGATATTGGAATGCCGCAAAAATCAGGTAAATCAGGGTTCAATGTTGACATTTCATAAATTGAACGCTGGTTGAGTACACTTCGTGTAAAGGTTTGTTCTTATTGCTAATTAATTCCCTCTTGCTAAGGGTAGTTTGTGTGAGGAGAAGCAATGCTGTCTGCTGTGGAGGAAAATTAACTTTGCAACATTATGGAAACGCTTCACATCTTGGTTGTGTTAGTGTCAATTAGTGTTGGAATACACAGCTGTTATATAAGTGAAATACCGTTAAGCACGGCGGAAAACACCAATTAGTCAATATTACTGCCAATACTTATCAAACAGTATATCTCAATGTATATTTCGGTGGTAAAAATCCTTAGAGTTATGTTGCCCTAGAGCTTTCGGTGCTAAACAACGGGCAACTTGAACGTGCTCCAGTGTGGTGTGCAGGCCTAATTCTCATTTTTGTTCAGTCTGTGTAGTCTATGGTATATTATTTGTTGTCCATCGGCAAGGGACCCTGTAAAGTAACCTTGAATAGTAAGAAAAGCTACTTAATCAAAGAATCAAAGCGTTAATTGGAAGATGTTTTAAGGAAATGCATTAATTAATTAGTGGGAACTTGTATTTTAACGGCATAACAATGGGAATAAGTTTGAATTGGTTTTTACCTGTATGGAAATGACATTTGTATGTATGAACTGCATGTTCTAAACAGTTAAGCTTTAGAATGTAGGCATTCAAACGGATACACAATACTAGCTATACATTTATACGTCACCAATAGGACTTTTCTGCAGTGATAAACAAAGCTTCTACAATAATGAACTATTGAATTCCAAGCCGCAGTTGCATGTATCTATACAGATATTGTGTGCTAGTCACAATGATTTCCCTCCAATTGTTTCTATGGTAACGCAGGTAATGAAATCATTATACGAATGTAAACATATTGATCTGACCTTATATTCCCACGACTACGTCCACCTGTGGAGTTCATTAGCATTGCCTCTTATAATATCAAATACTGTAGCCATTAGCTATCATATTCCGTGTTGATTACAGTATCGAATACTTGATAATAAACTTGATTAAAAATACGTATTTCATATTAACGTATCGAACATTCCAGAATAAGTCTTATGAGACTTAACATTGCCGTGATTAAAATATAGGTTAATAATATATATTTATTAGAAGCAGCAAGTTATTGTCGATTAAAATAAATGTTAATGTCTTTAAGCAAAAAAATGTGTCTGCAGCGATTTTGTAAATTTCGTTCAATCCTCACATTATTTAACTTATACTATAGTTTTACAATGTATTCACGCATGTGGTTGGAGGGAGTTTCCTTTTGACTTGGTGATCTCTGAGCCAGAGTTGAACAGGGAGTCGATCAGGTTCTGACGCATGCATTCCGTCCTGTGATTTTCTTGTATTTTATCATGTCTTTTCTTCTTTGTTACCAATGGCATGGATGGTTACTTTCTTCACCCATGGGACCAAACGAAATACAATCTAAACCCAAATCAAACCAACCAAAACAGATCTATTTTCTAATATATTGTTTTCGTTTGTCGTCTATCGAATATGTTTTGAACAAAAATGAGTACACATGAAGAATTTTATATTTAATTTTACAGTACTGTCTGGTGGACCTTTGCCGGTTGGTCATGAGTTTGAACTGTCCGAGATACGATTTCACTGGGGCAAGGAAGATAGCCGGGGGTCTGAACACACTGTTAACTTCAAGGCTTTCCCTATGGAGGTGAGACATATAAGTCGATTAATTCATATGAGTAATCGTACATTGATAAATTGGCTGTTAGAATTCTACTTCTTTGTCTAGTTGGCCCGCCGGCCGTGGCTTAGTGGTTAGCGAGTGCGCCTCCTCAGCCTACGTCTATGTACCATTTATAAGATCGAGTCTGTCTCTCGACCTTCGGGTGTATGGGTAAGTCAGAAGATGTGGCTCCGGCAATCGCGGGGGTGGTTTTGACGATGTTTCCTCACGGTTTTCCACCGTTATAAGGCAAAGAACAGTGTGAAGTGGACAATCCGTTATCATATAAGTATACCCTTGAGAACGAATGTAAATCCCAATCCAACAAACAAACTGTATCCACTTATATAGCATAGAACCCTGTGATCGAGTAGCCATGCCATTATGTGTACAATATTTTCTTCCAGTTGCATATGTTTCATTGGAACACGAACATGTATTCGAGCTTTGAAGAGGCTCTTGGTAAACCTCATGGAGTCGTCATCGTCGCCTTGTTTATCCAGGTTAGTTCTGTAAGTGCACTGTTAGTTTAAAACGTTTATTAAGGTACAAATGGGTCTTTCCTATCTGGCTAATGGTATGCGAACGCTTAGTGTATGTGAACTAAGGCTGGTGGCTAGACAACCATTCTGTTGTCCATGGGGATATAGGGCGTCGATCTAATTGTTTGCATGTTAACCTGTCGCGTCTTTGTTGTTGTAAGTTCTGTTGAGGTATAGCGATTTGTTCCATTGAGCTATTTAGCCATGACTGAGTGAATAACCACTAACCCTATCCCTCACACAAGCTGGGCTATATGAGGACATGATGATATGATAATGCGTATTGATGGGTAAGTAGACACATGTTGTATGATGCACTGTAGGGGCTTTGAGGTACATCCTGTATTTATCCGGTCACGCTTTGTCACTGACTGTTGGTATAGTGTTGTCTGTTTCCTTGGTGCTGTCAGAGCTGAGGGGCAGCATAACCGTGTGTGATCTATTCGATTGTTGTATTCATATGATTGTGTTGTGTTGTATAATTGTTGCCAGTTAAGTCAACGGTGGTTTCTTAAACCCATTGGACTGATGTGATCTATTATGAGTGACAATATGTGAAGTGCTGTGTTTTTCGTTGGTTTTTTATGGTTGTATATGGCATCAGTCTTGCCTTTCTTTGGTTCTGGTTGGTATGTGGCTTTCTTGTACAATGGTGTTGGCACGGCTAGTTTGAATGAAATGTCGTAGAATTACGATAAAATCAGTTTGATTTGTACTACAATCAAATAAACAAAAAACAACTATATGTGTATGTAAAATATACCTACGACTTAACAACCGGTATGTGTAAACGCCATCTTGAAAATTATTTTTTTCATTTTTAGATCGGTCGTGAACACATGGGGTTAAAAACAATATCCGATCAATTGGAAGATGTTCAGCACAAGGTACATGTATAACTACGGTTATGTATGATGTTGCAATTACGCTCTCCAATAAAGATCACGGGCTGTATTTTCTAAGAGATAGGGCAGTTTGTTTTGAGTGTAGCAAAGCTGTCTTTACTTAGTACTGGAGGGTTATCAACTTTGCAACTTTACCAAAATACTGCACATGTTATACAAACAAACTGATCAGTAAAACCTAAGATACGTTAAATTTCAACAAATTTATACTGGAGTCTATCCAACGTTTGTTCGTCATTCACTTCCAGGTGATGTAGACTATTGCGAAAATAAACTATGTAGATTTCAGAAAATTAACAATCTGATCGATAATATGTAATCTCCGTGGAGCTGCGGTGTTCATTTTCAATTTATATTTTATGATAAAGTAATCCCCCGTTTTATTGTAAGTAAAATACAATAAATAAGGACGTTGAACACCAATAATTCAATTAGTCTAAGTATGTGTTAACAATACCATTTTCAAAGACTATCACTGTAACAAAAATAAGTCAATAATAAAAGTAAATGTTTTAATTTTCAGGGCAGACAAAAGACAATAACATGTTCTTTCAATCCTAATTGCTTTTTGCCCGGTAAGTGTGAACTTTTAATAATATTTGTTTGACTTAATAAATTAGTGTTACCGAGCCAGCGCGAATTTCCTAAATTAGACATGAGTATCGCGAATAAATACCAACCCGACTACAAAAGCTTTCCCTTTAAGAATTTGAGTGTCCGTTAAAAATCAGGTTATATTCCCCAAAGACCCTCTGGCCGAGAGCAGTTCGTCTCCAGAGTAGCAATTCTGTCTTTACTAAGCGCTGGAGGAAAATTAACTTTCCAACATTATGGAAACGCTCCACATCTTGGTTGTGTTAGTTTCAATTATTATTGGAATACATGGCTCCCATAGAAGAGAGTTACTCGGCGTAAAACACCACTCAAGCAATCTTTCACACAAAAGGAATTTGCCCTATTGGGCAACCGCAGCATACCTTTTTGATTACTACGAAATTAGTTCTTGGGCGAAAAAGTATGGGCGAGAGACGATATAGGCTGCAAGGTTGTACTTCGGGTTTAGATTGTTCAATGTAAATCATCCAACAAAACTGGCCTCTTAAATGCACATTATTTCTTTTTTAACGTTACTATATGCTGTTCGTGGCAATATTTTTTATCAATGATGAAAAATGATATCTCCTATTTAAATGGTTCATTTTTTGGTATCAATTGCTTAATGTTCCACATAGGTCTTTTAGTATTAACCGGCACAGGTAGAAAATGTTATCTGGGTTTTAAATCTATTCGCCAAAGAAAGTCACTAAAATCTTTAAAGACCTGGAGAACTTCAGTTGTCTAAAGGTATGCTTTGTTGGTGTTGACATGATTACATAGCAGCCACAAGTAAACCACAATGTAATCTGCGGGTGGCTAGAGGGGGGCTTCCTCTTGCCCTGGTGCTTTCACAACTGGAGAGGTTGATATGTTTGAGACGTCTTTGCATGTTTCTTTTTTTGTCGTGCATTTGTCAAGTGACGTGTTTGATTGTTGCCAGTAGTGTAGTGGTTTCCTTCACCCATTGGGCTAGCTTGCCCTCATATGAAGAAAAGAAACTTTGGTACTATGTAATCCACATAAATTGGCCATGTATGTGTGTCATAACAGAAAACTTTGCCTAACACGTTAAGTAGAGTAAACTTACAACTCCAATAAAATATACACATGGAAACATGGTGATTCAATATTTCGTTTTATTTTAACACCATTGTAAACAATCGCTTACAACACTTCGATGTACTGTTCACCGGATCCACCGTCAGGTATATCAACGAGTCACATATTGTGGCTCTGGAGGTGGAGGGGGTTTAGAGGATTCCTCCGGGTTCTCGCCATAATAAGGCTATGTGCATTACGTCATATAAGTGAAATACCCTTGAGTGCGATGTTGAACCCCAATCAAAGAGACAAACAAGCATTCATTAACACAGGCTATTTACATGGATCAAAGATACGGCCTTAAAAATAACGTACATAGAATTAATATGAGGTAAGTGAGAGATAACAGTGGTCAGCATACCCGGTTGGATAATGCTTTACTTTGACATGATTCCTTTAATTTGAGCCTGTAAACATTCCACAGACCCAATGTTGAGGGATTACTGGACGTACCAGGGATCGCTTACCACTCCACCCTGTTCAGAGGAAGTCACCTGGATTATTTTCAGGTATCCTCTCACAGTATCTCACACACAGGTAAAAATAATTCTGATGAAATGTCAAAATAATTCTAAGTAGATGTCAAACAATACCATCAATATTGCTCTGTTCATTTTTCACTTTCCGTTCACCATTAACTCTTTCGATGGGAAGACCGTGGCTTAGTGGTAGCGTGTACACTTACTTATTCTACTTCGTTTTACCGTACATGAGTTAGAGTCCGACTGTAGACCATTATGTATATATACGTGAATCCTATCATTTGGCTCTGACAATCACGGGGGTAGTATTTTCCAGGTTTCCTCCCGGTTCTCCATCGTAATTAGGCAATGGACAGTGAGAAGTGGACGTCATACAAGGACATACGACCCTGACCCCAATGAAACAAAAAAAACTTGCGATCTGTTTGGAAACTTCATTGTTATTGCAGCGTTTGACATCAAGGGAGAGAACTCAGAACGCCAACCGATAAAGATACTGGACTAAGTGAATATAATCGCACACACTTTTTTTGAACGGATACAACATTGGTTAAAGACGTTTTTCGTAAGTTGTCATCAATGTTTTGACAGTCCTGCAAGCTCGTTGATCCGCTCTTATACCGCCCTTGACAACGCCAATATTACTATCTTAACCACCGAATTACTTTAAATTAATGTGTGTTCCTAAAAAGACCAAGAAGGAATGTAGATTTGGTTTCAGGACATTTAGTATTTGCCGCGGGACCTAAAAGCTGGGTTATATATAAAATTGGTCAAAGAAAAGTTGCAAAACTGCCAGTCGGCCACCCTTTTGAGCGCGCAAGCCATCATAAGCGTGAGAATTAGCGGTATTAAGTATGGCATATAACTCCAACTCATTATTCGATCAAAGAACAGCATTCGTAGTTGAGATAGTTTCCAAGCTTTCTTATATATGCGGAGAATTCCAAGGCTATGTAAAGCATGACCTTGCTGTTATCGGTCTACATCCAATGTGTAATGGTAAAGAGCGATGTGAATTAGATTTGTTATTGGTGGTATTATATCACCTTATTTGGCTGTACTATATTTGTCCTGTGTTGTCTTTATTTGTTGCCAGTGGCATCAAGGGTAGTTTTTTTGGCCCATTGGAAAGGCACGCCGTCATGTGTGTGAAATAACTTTAAAACGGCGTTAACCACCAATCAAACAAACAAACAAATGTTTAATTCATCATGCATACCCTGAGTATATGTGACCCGTTATAGCCAAATGAGCCATTTGGGGGGAATCTCACATTTGTCATTATCTATATAGTGGTAATCTACATTCTTTTGTCTTTCCAACGGTCTCAAAAGTCTAAAAATCTGAAACCCTGTCGATATGTAGACTAGAAGATTGTTAATTTTGCGATGTAAACAGGCCAAAACAGGCCATTGTTTCACTAAATTAGCACGGATTTACGTAGACTTGCCTCACTAAATCATACATATATTTATGACTACATGCATTTAAACACCAGTTTGAGAATTGTTTGTTTAGAAAACATTATAAAGAAAGGATATGTGGTAAAAACCAAAACTGAACATTTCACAGGTTTTAAGCTTGTATCGCCTGGAGCGTCATTTATAGGTTTGCGACTTACCACTCATTTGGCTATAACGGGTCACATATGGGAGGAGCTCAATATTGACCAGGACAATCCGTCGTCATATAAGTGAAATACCCTCGAGTACGAGATTAAATCCCAAACAAACAAACAAATCCTTCAGTCGTTGGTTTAGTTCACCGTCAGTCAGTAAAATAACGTTAAGTGCAGGCGCTATACTCCACTCAAACAAACGAATATAAGTGAATTACTTACAGTATGGCTCAAAATAACAGGATATCAGATAAGGCCAATTCAAACTCCAAATAAATGTGCTGTACTTACCGCAAATTACCAAGAAAAAACTGCATGTATATGAATCATGTCCCTAAGAATTATCTTGATTTAAGATGGAAGAGTTCCGAAGACTGAGAACGCATTCAAAGGGAGAGTATCCCTCAGCCGGAGAAGATGGTACCATGGTGGACAATTTCCGGTCGACCCAGCCTCTCAGTGACCGAGTCATCAGAGCCTCGTTTCAGTAGATGCAAAATGATTCGAGACTGCTTATATTCCTTGGTCTGTGATTTAACAGAATTTTAGATGAGCCACCCATTGGTGGGGAGATCTGGATATTGAGTAAGAGTATTGAGAGCTTATGTGCTACATGTTCCTATCTGGCTTCTTCGCTTACAAAGGATGCTACTGGGAACCTTGCCTTATCTTGTCTCGCTGTAGTGAATAATTTTGAGAGAAAAAAACTGGTCACATACATTATGATATGACTATCTCACTGGGTTGTTTGGTGTTTACCTTCCTGTCATGGGGGACAAACAGAAATGTGTTATTGAAGCAGTTAGACGATTTGAACTTCACAACTGCTTTTGTTTAAGGACAAATGCCCACATAGTTTTGGTTAGGGTACAACTAAAGACAAAAGCGGAGATAGTCGGATTATCCCTTTTTTCGTCAACATGAACTTGTTTTAGAGTTGTATTTTTCTAGGTGTGCTCCAAATTTCCCATTCAAACCCTTGAAGTCAACTCGGTGCAGTCTGGGTAAATTTTATACAGTTTCTTGACCGTGGCCTAGTGGTTAGCGAGTGCGCTCCCTAAGCCTACTTCGATGTACCGTTCACAGGATTGAGTCCGTTTGTGGTGGTCCGCTGGGGTGTTTTTTAGGAGGTTTCCTCTCGGTTTTTCGTCTTAATATGGCAGGGAGCACCGTGAAGTGGACAATATTCGTTGTCATATAATGGAAATAATCCCTGAGTAAGACGCTAATCCCCAATCACTCAAGCAAACAGCCTAATCAAGACATAGACCGTTGTTGAAGATTAAAACCTTCTGGGCTTAAACGCATCGCGATTGAATCTAGGTATTATGACGGTACAATTAGTAAACCTTTTCAAAACACCGACTTAATGTGTTACTGATTATTAAATATCAAAGTGTTTTGGACGGTGTATGATGTCTGCTAATATTGTTGATTTCTCCGCATATTTACATATGTGTGTGTGCTCTTAGATTTATCTTTACGTGTTTATGTACATTATTTTAAAATTAAATTGTCATATGTATATGGTTTTACATATTGTGGAAAGTATAATTTATCCTACTTGTTTCTATTGAAATAAATGATTCTACCCTGACCTTTTCCTTGGCCTTTACACAACTTTAGTAAGGCGTTAATCGAATATGATCCTTTACAAGGTGCGATTTGTGTGTCAAATAGTCACTTATAAGTCTATAGTCTTTATATATTGTTGAGAATTGTCTGTAGGAGAGTAAGAGACTACAGGTTTAGAACTAACCCATGCGAATACTATTTTTTTCCTACTTTAAGGCTTTCGAAATACAATTATTGACCTGGCAAAAAATTCAATAGTTTTTGTGCATATTATTCTTTCATAAACACGTAAGCAAAAAAGAAATTTAAAACGTTAAAACATAGTTTATTTTAAGGATTTTAATATTTAGCATAACATAACCCGTACCAGGAAAATTTACAACAACGGATGTTTGTCGAATCAAGCTTTCTGTTAGTAGAACCAATGAGATTAGAGATAATGCTACAAAAACATCGGGCGTGGATTAGTGGTAGCGAATGCACTTTCTAAACTGAAACTGTTTCGATTTACCTTCGATCATCAGGCCCGCGGCCGTGGCTTAGTGGTAGCGAGTGCGCTTCCTGAGCTGAACATGCTTCGATTTACCGTTCACGGGTTC
>JAVFBW010125037.1:0-14402 GCA_034783835.1 Mopalia ciliata
AATTAAGTCGAATTTCGAAACAGTCTTTTATTATAGAATAGAATATCGTTACTAGCTTTCCGGTGTTATTATTGCACGATTGTCCTTGATTTGTAAGAAGAACAGTTAAACAATTCCAGCAAGTTAATTGGACAAAATTAAAGCTTTAGACATTGCCAAAATATTGACTTGTGCTTATTCCTAGAATACTTTTTACTGTGTGTCACTGATGCTATGAAGTTGTATATTTATTTGACCCAGCCTGGTCACATTAAGGATCATGGAGCATGACATTAAGACTTAGGCATAAAAAGCAGCTGGTGCAATTTGTACTCCACAATGTTGTTTATATGTCTAGATACCGTCTTGTTAAACCCAGGTTCCTTAAAACAACATTTTATATAACTATTTGCCACTACACGCATTTCATCTGGGCTCTGTAGCTATCGCTTCTAGTAGCAGGGGTTTTTAACATTTGACCTGTGTTGGGTATAGACATCCGATGATATTAACTGATTTTGCTTTCGTTTGTTTAGTATGTGTATGATTTCTCACAATAATTACGGAATTACCATACTCTCTTAGCAAAACTATAAAAAGATTTATTCATACGATTGTCGGTCCCTGTAACACTGACATTCAGTGTACTAAAATTGAGTGACTTTTGAACGAAATGAATGATATTCACACTGTGGAATTGTTGTGGCGAAACAAATATATCATATACTACAAACAGTGTATAGTGTCTCATAAGTAAATCATAAAAATAGTGTATGTATGGAATTATTTTTTGTAATTTTATATATTTACATGCGAAAATCATCAAACTCGTCGACTGCGCTTCTAAGTCCAAAGTGAAACCTGTTAGAATACCGGCCTCTCAACTAATAAAAAAAATGTTGTTGGGGTTAAACGCTGAATTTAAGGTTATTACCTGAGGTTATTTGCCAGCCATTGGCAAAGAGGGAGGACAAGAACAGGATGTTAAACAAATACATAACAAACAGATTGTCTTCCTCGGCTCTGATAGAAGCAGGACAACAAGTAACTCCCTCTCAGCTCTCCGTGAATATTAAGTGATATCGGTAGAACTGTTGATCCTGTTGATCCAGCATTGGATGAATAAAGAAAAAGGCAAGACCTCTTGCCCGTAAACCATGGCAAGAGTTTTATAACTTCTACCCTTTTTCTACATATTTTGAATTCTTTTTCACACATGTGAAAATCTTTTCCTCATATTTGAAATTATTTTTCATTTAAAGTAAAAGACTTTCTTTTGTGTGAAAAAAATTTTAACATATGTGGACACGCGTTGTTCACTTATGTAAAAAAAAAGGTGAGTGGAAACCTTTTGTAGATTAGGGAATAAAAGCATCCAATACCTTTTATCTTTTCAAAATAAGTAAAAAGAATTTCACATATGTAAAAAAGAAGAATTGTATATATGTAAAATAAAAACAAAACCAATTCGACATATGTAGAATAAAGGTAGAAGTGAGAAACTCGAACTTTCAAAAAAAAGGTGAACATAGACAAGTAATTGCAAATATACATGACTTATAATACCACGTTGATTATCTGGTGGGTAAGCGTGATATAGAACTGTACAGTTTGGACATCTAGGTGGTGAATAGCCGTCGAACGGAAACTCCTCGGTTCAAGCTGAAATATACAAATAAGCGAACACAGGGGACGGGTATAATTGTGAGGGATACAAAAACATGTTAATGTTACTTGTCGTTACTATTTATTCCCTGGAGAACCACAATCCCCGAAACGACCTGAAAGGTTTAATCTCTGTAAAACATATTACGTACATATATTTATTTGAAGTTCCTCATGGGGTAACAATATAAAGTTATATGTTACAGCACGACTGCTATATAGGTTTGCAGGCGAAAGCAGCTGTAAAATAGAAATATTAAAGAATGCAATCAAGTCATTTCCGTTCAACGCAACTGCCTTCTTCGCTTGCAGACCGGTATAACATCTCACCAGTTCCCGCGGTCCGCGAGAGAGTTCGTGATTTCATCGGCAATGCAAAGTTAAAGCCTGTTGGTACATTTTTGCCATTTTATACCTGCTTCCAGAAATAAAAAAGACTAAAGAACATATAAACGACAATCTTTAACTCCGCAGACAGCAGTATTAGACTAGAGGATGTACAGCTGGGTAAAAAAAAAGATCTAATGTTAGACTAGGAAATCATTGTAATCGCGAATAAAACAAATAGCGGCCGAGGAAGAGAAGGTGATCCAGACTCTTTTGGTGTCTCAAATCGCTAAGGCATTTTACATACACCCCTTTGTCATATATGTACATCCAGCAAAGAGATGATAATGCTTGTCCAGTTTCAATCAAAATTTAGATAAATTCATATTTCGTTATTTTCAAAACTGCAAAACTGCAAATATTAAGCAAATAGTTTATTTTATTTGCAGAAGCAAGAGGGGGTAAGTCGGGACGAATAAAAGTTTGATGAACAAATTTTAATGTCAAAAAATTGTTGATGTCTTCTATTTTGAGCAAACCTCATTTGATGAAAAGTGGATGTTTATGTTCTAGTCTAGGTGCTTCACAGATGATGCGGATGGTGCGTTTTTGTAGGATTGTAAATGGTGATAAATGAGTTTTGAAAGTGTTTGCCCAGACAAACATTGCAATACGACACATACGGGTAAAATAACGAGTAATACAGAGTTGTCAATGTTTTCATTTTTACGAGATTTTTTATATTAAAAATGACACCTATATTTCTTGACAACTTGGAACATAGCTGATTAATGTGGGTTTGCCAGGTTAGTTTGTTATTGAAATGAATATCTAGGAATTTAAAACTGTCAACAAATTCCGATTCTGTGTCATGTATTTTAACGAATAAAAAAGAAGAAGTTAATGCTCGTTCTTATATATTCACATTCCGTATACATGTATGTCAATTATTTATATGTGTTTGCAGAAACAAAACTTGAGGAGGGAAACTCTCATGAGCTATCTATAACCATAGTAATACACACGCGCATTGGCAACTGTCAAGCTCACAAGTGTGCCGAAAAGGGCAAATGAGAACAACATGGAGTACGCGATTCACGCTTCATATCACAGTATATTGTAATCACAGGTTCCACGAAAGTAATGGCTGGTCCGAACTATTTTCAACTCTTCTTGAAGATTCTAAACCTAAACGGGATATAGTGTGTTTTTCAGCTTGGGTGTGTGTTCAAACAACATATAGAGGTTTCAGACACACAACAACACTCCCTCTTTAATTACCTCAATGGATAGTATACCGACTATAATGGAGTATGTCAAAACAAAACTCCGGTTATCGGCAACAAATAGAATTAATGAGCTGATGGTGACTAAGTCGCAGTTCTGGAATCAAAATGGTATAAGCAATCCATGAATAAGCAACAGCCGTTTATATGTGTAATGTAGTCAAGATTCAAATGCCAAATTTTAGACATACATTCAAAAAGTCCCACCCAAGGTAAATTTAGATTTATTTCAATTCATGTTTCTGTGTATTTAAACTCTACACATACATACTCCACAGACCTACATGAGATTTCCAGATGTGTATTAGACAACGTTTAATTCATGTGCGCGTGGGTGATAAAATAGTGCCATTTTCTATTTCATTCCCTGGGATAAATTTACAACATGGAGTATTTACAATATGCATAACTTTGCTCCATAAAGTGGGCTTTTATACTTTCCAAAGTCATTTGTGGAATAGGGAAACAAACAATATTAATGTAGTTTGAGATATCTAACTAGAAATCTAAGGAGAAACTGATTTACATTGTAATCTTTTTTTTATTTTATACACTTTACTAGCAAGCAAAGGGGATTTAATGTCTAATGATCGTTCTGCTTCCTAAGCCAAATGACAATTTATTTTAGCGGTATTCCATTTTACAGCACTGACACACGTCTCTTTTTATGTGATAAACAGAAGAAGAACAAAAGTAGAATGTTTGTGTAGCTTTTAAAGTAATCCCTCAGAATAAGTGATTGCTAAGTTTGATTCTACATCATACACGAAAAAAGAAGAGTGGAAAATGATAATGACAAAACCAATGTTAGGGGATTTACACTAGCAAGTTGAAAACAGGAGAGAAAATTCACAAACCAATTCTCTGTCGAGAAATAAATTTTACTTTGGGCTGTTGGTAATAAGACTATATGAGCTTGCAATCTCATCGCTCAGCAGGATTTTGCTGATTTTCTTATTTAGCTTCTCCACATTATGCCGTCAACAACATCGCAAGTACTGTCATGATTTTTTTTTTTTTTTTTGTTAATATGTTTTTGGACACTTGGGAGATGTCTTAATTTATATGAACGGCATTGGCAACAGATACATGTATATTCTATGACCAGGCTATTAAGTCATACTGTTTTTCACTTACAGTTTGTTCAACACATCCTGGGCGAAACGCACTAAATATTCCACATAGGCGGAAGTTAGCAAATGAAGGGAAAGATGAGTTTGTTATTGTTTATTGACATCAAACCATACAAATCTAAAGTCTTACTTTTACATACTTTAACTAAAACATGTGTGAATAATTTTTGTGCCTTTAGAAAGTGAAGATTAACAGTATTTTCGTTATTAAACATATGTTTATATTCTTGCCCTCTATACATTACTAGTAATAACGAAACCGGTTCAACCCATCTTTGTTGTTCCTAAAATCGTTTCCACAACTCGAGAAATATACACATAACTTCACGAATTAGTGTGGGGATCTGGGGATCTGGGGCAGAACATGAAAAACAATTCGTCCCATATTTGTGAAACGTGTCAGATATTTCAATTTAGTTGTTGTGTGTTGTTCTGAAGATCGTTCCATTGTCATGAATGTACAATTCGCTGTAGTCACATACATAATTTCGTGTACAGGGCTGGTTGCTCGAAGCGCTATCAAATGTAATCCGCTATAGGATGACGCCATGCCATGAAGGTCACTAATTCGATATTAGCGAGTTAATCCAGTATTAGACAATAGTGATCTATCGAGCAACTGGACCCAGATCATTACAATTAAGAGGCCTCTTTTTAGCGAGCTTGTAGCACAGATAGTTTAGTAGTTTGCTTTTATTATTTTCCCTAATCTGTTTCCATGTAAATTGGCTCAACTGAAATAAAAAATAAGACACAAACAATGTAGAAAATCTGTGAAATTTCTTTGACAAAGAATTGCCGCTCTAATACAAAGAATATTTTATGTGTTGTCAAAATAACGTTCACCCAGACGTCCAATCAGCATGGTTATACCCGAGGACAATCGTATTTTCGCCATAGTTTCTAGAGTGGACGAGACTAAGACTACTCTCGTAGGTTATACAAAGCCATCGCGCATTGATTTCCGCCAATATTCGGGGCAATCGTATGCCACAGCCCAGCAGATAAAAGTTGTACAAAACAAGATGGCCCAGGTGTATCTTAGAGTCAATGTCTCGACGTAGAAAGTAGAATCAATTCTATTTTACAATGTGACCGTGGGCTGTCAATTGGAACACACTTTTACCATCGACAGCAGAGGCCTAACCCAGTCTTATTAAGACTTCCACCTTGAAATGCACTCTTTTTCTTGTGTGAAATGGCGGTGTATTTGGTTCATATTACAGTTATATGCGCAGGATTCTTAGTATGATGCTGTTATGTGACACTATAAAAACTGTATCCGATATGACTCCAAACCAATCCACATTGTCCTAAAATGTCAAATGTTAGTTTATGATACAGCTAGTAATTTATCACATGTTTGTTGTAGGTATGAAGAATCGCCTCCATGTTTTGCTTGCTGCCAGTGATATACCGCAAAATCTAGCCAACTTTGGTTCAACTAGATTTGCACTCGCGCTATCCCCGGGTTAATCCGAGTTAGGTAACACGACGTCGTACTTCCCGTGGGGATCCCCGTTGAGCGTAAACGTTTTCAGAGGTCAATTAAAAATAGAAGCGAAACCTCATAACATAATGTTAAAGTCTTTGCCAACAGTGCGATTTTGTATTTTGCAATTACCGGGTGACAGTCATGCTCAATTCAAACGATTATTATTAACAAATAAATAATGGGCAAATTTCACAACACTCTAGATGTTTGTGTACGCAAGCGTGAATAAAATTAAAATTACTTGTCAATGGCTTTTCTGATGCGCTGTCGGCAATAGGGTTCACGTGTTTTCACAGGGTTAGCCTGCTCTAAAGCTGGGGAACATGGGGGTGACCCGAGTATGATGACACTGGACGCGTGGCAAAGAAGTGTCACATCCGAGTTCGTATATGAACATTCCTCGGCCATTTCCAAATATTCTTATGTAGAGTGGATCATTTCACAGGAGGTAAATTTTTTTTACAAATCTGCGAAGCACTTTAGTTGATTTCATCGCATGCACATAAAATATCTGGCGGTTAACATAACACGTTTTGGTGCAATATTATTGTTTCCACTCCCCTCAGCGATACGGTACAGAAAATGTCGAAGGATGTTCAGACATGACCGAGTTGACCCGGGTGATACGCGCGAAAAGAAAAGGAGACGCGCCTGGGCTGACACAAGGAAGACCGATTAACTTGCGCGAGCGCAACCTAAGTAAAGTTTGTTGGGTTGATGAAAAGTCATCGTCCCAGCTGACCAGTAGAAACCTTGTTTACATGAGGCAATTGTAAAAATCAAAAACGTAATTCGGCCAGGATTGTGAGCATATGGAACCTCCTAGCTACTCGCCTTGTTTTAGCGTACCGTTTACAAGTGCTAGAACCAGAAAGAATTACGGTAATTCTCGGACATGGTGTGACTGTATAACAGGAAAGGTACTAATCCCCCATCTTCAATCAATCAAGGAAGGCAATCTCATAAGATGTCAACCTCAACCAACAAGAGACTGTCTTTTCACTTGTCGGCATTGAGTTCGATTAATGACCTCCGGTCTAAGCCAATGTGACAAGTGGGCGTTTATAACTCTATATAAAGCTGACCAAAAATCAGTGACTGCATCGATCAAACATGAGCCTTATCAGCTTAGAATGACTTGTTCCGAATGACTGGGCCAACTTTGGAACATAAAAGTAATGTGCGTAAAACAGAATCGTTGTGCAAAAATCAGTGCAGGATTTCCGAGCACAAGATCACCACCATACAGATACAAATCATTTGTCTGCAAGAAATTCAAGACGCAACAGACGCTTGCGTATCCTGTTCAGCTGATCCTATATGGGTCAGCGGTTGTGGATTAGTGGTAGCATGTGCGCTTACTAATCCTACTTCGATTTACCTTTTACAGGATCGAGTACGCCTGTCGACCTTCAGGTATATGAGAGAATAACACGATGTGGTTCTGGCAAGCGCAGGGTGGCTTTTTTGAGGTTTTTCAACGTAATAAGGCAAGGAACAATGTGAAGTGGACAATCCGTGGCCATATTAATTATAAAAAACAGAACCCTTCAAATATTAGAAGCTGTTGCTAGCAATTATGTAAGCCAATAAAACCGATCTAATACATTTAAATAAATATTATAGTTATGCTCATAAACTGGTTGCATTTGAAAAACACGCAGCTATAACAAATAACTACAGACATGTTAAAAGTTAAATGTGTACAAATCGTGGAAGAGCTTAGCTTGGTTGGCTGCTTGCTTGTTTGTATGGCGCCACACACTGTACGTAATATTGGTTCACGTCTTAAAGCAATGGGCAAATGAATCCAATGAGACGCTGGAATAGATTGGATGATTCTATAGCGGTAATAACTCAGTTTTACGTAGACAAAATAGATATGAATAACAGTGGCATATATGTTACTTGCACAAAGTTACCCGCACGTATTTGTTGAAGTAATACATTGCCTTCAACACCAGTTGCCACAGGCAATACGTCCGCAGTTTTGTTTTAACAGACAATCACTTGCGCGTTCGTGTATATAACCTGTCCACAAATAGCACTGGAAAGTTTAGTTCTCACATTTCTCCCATGGCTCACAAAGGACTTTCTCCCTATCAAATGACATGTGAAACGCATACTCTACAATGATATGCCCATTTCCATCGTCTCAAGGACATGCAACAAATCAATAAATCAACCAACCAATAAGCCAGTCAGTCATCAAACCAATCAACCAATCTGTAGTTTGAGTTTATACTTCGTTGCAGAAGGACACGCACCTCTTTTGCGATCTCCCGCATTAAAATCAGGTTGTCAGGTAGTTTCCGGTAATGTAGTGTATTGCCAAACCTATTCAATTGGCTTCTGTGTTATTTAAGGTAGTCTCACGGGGGTAATTTGTGACTGACATAATACTCCAATTTGCAAACGTTAGTTCGGTTAATTTGACTATTTACAAATGTAATTCGGGGAATCCGGCGCTGGAAAAACTGAATTGCTTCCGAACCATTACCGTAATTAACATACAAACGATACAAAAAGAACACAACGCAAGCTTTACAACTTAAACTTTCTGTTATTTAATTATTTTATTTTTTATTTTAGAAGGTTTTTCAGTTCGAAGGAGTTAACAATGGCAAGGTATTAGTGACCTTTGTCCGACTTTTTAAAATGATTTTCAACTAACAAATTCTCTTGTGTAAGCAAAAAGATCATTTAGTTATGACGCACGGGTTTGCCAGAACATATCAACTTTGAGTTTCTTTTCTCTTCTTTGATTTCATCCTGTTCACCCACCAACGTGTGATACATGATCAAGTTAGTTGTTTGTTCTGAAAGGATTTCTACATTACTTTAAACATTTGAAATTTTTGGATATGTTAATAATTTTCAACCATGCGCATCCGGGTGGCAGTAGTAGTGGTAATATAAGGTATATCATTGGTGCGATAAATTCGTATGTTTTTCACTTATTATTTTGTAAACTGCCGTTGATTAGAATTCCTCATACCCTACCGCTATTAAAAGAACAAGCATGCATGTTTTGGAATCTTTCTCAAATTGCTATATTGTGGTGTACGTTTTTGTAAAACCTGTTTATGTATAGTTTCAGTCCGCAACTTAGCGGCTAGATGTCTTTTAGATAGTTGACTGAAATCATCAAGACAAATACATTGTCGGTAAAAAAATTGTTTACACCACACTGGTCAAATTTCAACATTGCAAGCATGGACATGAATACTTTACACTCTTAGAAATAATGGTTCTTTGAGGGTTCTGAAGAAAACTGTATTGTTCTATATAGAACGTGTCCACTCCGAAGCCTTGCTATGGTTCTTTACGGAACCATTACGATAATTATTTTGTCTCCGATTTATTAGCTATTTATTTGTCAAAATAACAGCGACGTTTTAAACATTTTAACGAACGTTTTGTGAAAATAATTGAATGTGATTTTAAGTACACGTTGTAGTTTAAAGTCAGAAATGTAGTTTATTATTTTTATTATCTGAGTATATTCAGAGACAGCACATTGTCTGAAGATACGCGAAGATTTGGCGAGGAACAAACTGTGACACTGTTGTCATGTGACGGTTGAGCGAAGCCATATGTTTGATTAAGTCATTTGCTCTTTATCTACTTTGAACAAAAAAGATGCACCTTCACATCCAGGTTTGTTGATTCTATTGTTTTAAAGTACACGCGCCTTTTAATTTAAACGAGCTTTGAGTAATGTAAAGGAAAGAGGCCAAACACTCTTATATTGATGCAGCGAAAACTATGACTTATCACTCATCATATTTGGAGTGACTTTACCTTGGCCTAAGGCCTATACATTTGCTTTAAAAAAAAATGATAATATCAAAAACAGTTGTAGGCATCATATGTACAAAATGCTGTAATGTCGATTACATAGAAGCTCACTAACTATTGTAGACTTTTGGTTAATTCTGTCTGTGTTCAATTTGGCACATAACCGTATGAACGAATATTGAACACTACATAACGTTAAATACATGTTGTAGCCATCAATCCATTAAAATGCAAACTATAACGAATGAAGGCTGTAAATAAAGCAGTATATTTTCAACTTTTGAGAATGTTTGCATGTTAAACCGGTTTAACGAAATATTAATCTACTTAAATTGCACTAGTTAATTAAAAAATAACTACTTTTAAGTCAAGAAATGAAGGAAAAATAAATCAAGAAGTGATAAACAAATACGTTAGTTATAAGTAAGTAAATCAGTAAGAAGTAGTACATAAGTAAATAACCAATTAGAAAATAATAAATACTATTGAATCATAATTAAGAAATAAATTAATAACTAATAAGTAAAAATTTAATAATTAAGTAATCAATAAATAAATCAGTATGAAGTAAGCAAGTAATAAGAAAATAAGTAGTAATAAGGAAGTAGATGAGTAAATAAGTAACAACTAAGTTATAAGCAAGTAAGTAATAAAGATATTAGGAAATAATAAGTAAGCAGTGAGAAATACACAGTCATGGAAATGTTCAATGTAGAGGATGTGTCATGTATTGATGTAATGAATGTGGAATGAATGTGAAACATATTAATTGAAGTGGGCATTTCTGGACAAAGCGACAATGGCCAATTTGAATTGTTGGTGTATCTAGAAATGTATTGTAAACTTTATATTATACTGTTAGAGTAAACCATTGATTAAATTATTAATTAATTTTCTTACATTTCAGCTTTTTGTTAATATGAAGAGGATGTTCAGCAAAGATGCAGATGCTCCGGTTCTTAAAAACTTAAACAGAAAGGCTTCACACATTATTTTTAAGAGCATCTGCCTCTTAACTGCAAAAATGTATTGCGATTCATCACCCTCTCTCCAGGCTCGTTACGAGGGTCAATATCAGTTTGACTGCAGTCCTTACACTCTCTCTCTCGATAAAGAATCCAAAAATCATTGAGATTTACTAGTTAAGTTACTGTAAACCTTTAATATGTAAGCAGTTGATGTATATATTTTGTTGTTTCTTATTTCGGCATGACGTAATCCCACAATGAACACCAATAGAGATCAATTTTCTGCGGTGAACAAAGGTGTTTGTGTTTAATAGTCAAGTCCTTTGTTTGGTATATTGATGGTTATTATTGATATGTGATACCAATGTCATGAACCCTATTTATAAAAAAATAAAAAAAACAGACTGTTATAACCTTCGCAGGGTTAGTGTTTTGTTTTTATTGATTTTTTATTATTTCACTAATGTTATACGATTGACACAATTATTATAATTGATGATTGTGCGAAGACATGTATCATGTATTAGTTACATTATAAATCGTATTACACAGTAGTTCAAATTAATTGATTATTTTATATCAAATTGAATGCCAGAAGTTGTATTTGTTACCAAAAGCGAAAACAGTATTGTGACAATAATTGTATATGCGTTTGCATACCACATTTTGTTTAGTTAACTATTCAGTTGTTTTAACACTGATAGATGTTTAGTTTGTATTTAAGTGAATTATCACAATAACTTAATAACGCAAAATGTAATGATCCAACTAAACAACTCCCTTTCAGCCTCTATACTATTCTATAGAAAAGTATTCTTGCGTGCAACCAAACGTCAATTGATGTCTTGGAGAGAAATCATTAGAATTATACAAGCAGTGAGTGCCACTCGGAGACACATCTGTGAGTGAATGATGTTAAGTGAGAAACAGAGCAGTGCTATACAGAACTATGAACGATAAATGAGTAACCCTTACTGGTTCCTTATATATCCCTAATTAAAGGGTTTGTTTAGAACCCATATAGAAGTGTTCAAAGAATAACCATACAGAGTTTTTCACTGTAACCCGAATAACCCTTTATAGTTATTAATAGAATCCTATGGGAGTTATATGGTTACATATAGAACCGTTTTGAAAGGGTTAAATACTGAACGGTCTTAAAAGGGTTCTACATGGAACTGTCTTAAAAGGGTTCTATACAGAACCATATTTATATGGTTCCATACAGAACTATTAGCTGAAGAACCCTTCGATATAGAACCTGTTAAAGAATATTTTATGGTTCGGTATGGAACCCATTAGAGTTCAGTATAGAACCGTTTTAAAACGGTTCTTTGTAGAACGATTTTAAAAACGTTCGATCCAGAACAATAAAAGGTTCCTCCGCAGCCATAAGCTGAAGAACCTTTATTGGTTCCACATAGAACCACTTTTTCTGTAGTGTATGATACGAAGAGAGGGCAATACAGGTGCTCTAGATAGTTATTCAACTCACTAGAAAAAAACATTTGTCTAATTTAAATAGGATCCTTTATAAATGTTCATTGGTGTGCCACCGACCTGTTGTTGCCTTGGGGGCCCGCAGACTTGACTCAGTGTCGGGCTACTCTTCCAATGTATCGCTCACATGCTAGACTGCAACAATTTATATCAAACGTAATCGCACGGGATCGTTCCGGCAATCAGGTAAGGCAATATTGATAAGTGGACAATCCGAACATATATGCACGAAGTACCCCTGTATAGGGCGTTAAACACTGATTAAAGAACCGATCTATGTTGGCGAGAATATGTGCAAATGAGAGTTACTGTACCGAAGCAACCTTGTCACTTCCTCGCGGAAAGATATATATGCATTTCCGATACCGATTCCGCTCAATGAAATTGTCGCGCATTTTTGCGCGTTCGTGTGTGTAAGAGGGACGGGGAGGGGTTAGGGTTGTGTAATTTTTGACTCAATGTTATAAATTTTAAGTTTAATGGGTAAGGTCCATTAGTTCTATTTTCTTTCGTTGGCAACATACTGTCATTACTCTGGTATGTGGTTAATATATACATCAGCCCACAATGGCACAATGGAAAAGTCTGCAGTGGCTGAACACCTATCCCTCTTATCCCAATCACTCCGTCCTACGGGACAATGTCAGCATTATTTCCGCTAACACGAACAATTGAAAAAAAGCGTATGCTACCAATTCAAATGCCATTCAAAACCCGAAACCTGAATTGAACAGAGACGAAGGACATCCATTACCCGAAATATGGACTGGGCTCTTAAACTAGTTATCCCCTCCCATTGCCATATCCACTTATAGTTAACATTGATCGCTCTATTTCAATGGCAGCAGCACCAATTCTTCTATATCTGTTGTTCTTCCCTTCCGTCATTGATTTGGTAGCATGCATGCATGCGTCTTATATGAATTTCATGCTACTTGTTTTGTGTTTTTCTCACAGCTCCTTCAACATTCTTATATATCAACAAACTTTTAGAATTTATTTGTATTCACCTTTATCTTTATGTTATCCCATTATGGTGCCAGCACAGATTATCCCTTTCGCAACTCCAGACAGCTTATTACTTAGGGAGTGACTTTGGAACAAAAATCCTCTTACACATGTATATCATGTTAGATAACTTATCTGTGGTTTTGGTCCATGCTGTTCACCAGAGCATTTGACCGTATTAATTCAATTACTTTTTACCGGTATATAGCTTCTACCTACCCTATTTTTCTTTAGTCATTTACAGCTGATGACGATACAGGCATATGTATCGAAAAGTTGTGTTCTATCACAAAAGAAGAAGTGGTTATCCAGAAATTGTATAATTGTGTTGATATAGTCAAAAGCTTTCTCTTAATTGCACTATTCCACGCTCTAAGACAATCAATTCTGAGGCTAAATGGCATTGTGAAACCATTGATATAGACAGCAGTTATAAAACGACAAATATCGCCAGCCAAAGAGTACCATTATGTTACTTTTGGTCAGAGCCTCAGACACACCATTTACCGTCCATACGTCTTATTGTAATTGTACCCATTGACATAGATGTCATTGTTATATTGCGTGCCGCGTGCCGCAAAGTATAACACAACCCTGCCGTATTTGCCTTTGTAAAATGTTACCTGATTTAAAACACTTTCCCCTCTGCCACATAATTTTTCAATCCTCAAAGTAGAGAGCTTATTTTAACAACAACTCAAGCAGATTTCATATGACAAAGCACTGTGCTTTTTAGACTCACTGCCAATAATGCACACTTCATGCAAACTGACAACGCTGAGGTCTCCATCGTTCACAGCAAGAGGCGAGAAAGAGGCAACCCGTATGCATGGATTGCATCCCGTGCCTGATGAAAATGAGATCCTTGCGATTGAGATGCAACATGGCTGACCGTATCTATATTGGTCCGATCTGATCAATCGGATAGCCAAGTCCTGCAATGACGATTTGTTAATTCCATCGTAATTCATGCAATCAAACCATACTCATACTTGGCTTCCTCGGTCAATCGTAAGAGGCAATAAAAGAGGTTGCTTTCCGTTGCCCTGGTGTTCCCAGAGCTAAAGGGTATAAACGGGAAGCAAATTTGTTTGTGATGTTCTTTATTTGTGTCCGTCGTCATATAAGTGAAATACCATTGAGTACGACGTTAAGCACCAATCAAACAAACAAACAATATAATTATACAGGAACTTTTGTTGGATTGGTCACATCTCCAAACAGTAGAATGAAGGGCTGG
>JAVFBW010125048.1:0-14400 GCA_034783835.1 Mopalia ciliata
GGGGGGGGGGGCTTGGAGGAAGGGACGACAAGCATTAATAAACTTATTTTCATCTGATGAAACTGGTCTTAAAACATGTTTCCATCAAATAAAATGTTAAATATTAAAGGTGTAATATGTAGTTCAGTTGATTGGGCAGAAGCTAGATGACGTATGCGTATGGGGAAAAGTCATTGTATATACCCCTTACGGCTACGCCACAGCTCTTGGCGTGAAAATCTTAATTGTTTGATATTTTTGTATAAATTGAAACATAACTGTTTATTCTAACTGAACACAATTAGCTTTAATCATTACCACAAATTATCACAACACGCCAAACACGCAAGTGTTCCTTTTTAAAACACGATGTCTAAAGTTTTTTAAGAATTATACTTTTTTTAAATTGTGTGACTTGCGCATGTGCGTGATAACATGTGCGTGCTTTGATTTGCAAATGTCATCTTCCCTAATGGTGGGTTTTATTCCGAGCTAGCGGACCGAGCTGCAATAACCGGAATTTTTAGCTACTTCCTCTGGCGATTACATGTGTGAAGGTCCGAGTTCACGCCCTCTGTTCTTATTTCCCCCAGCTAATCATTTTGCATTCAATTTACCAACAAATTTTCGTTACTGACAATTGACACGATATTTTACTAGCCGATGCATATCGTAACACGCTATCTGGTTGGATGCTTACAAGTCCCGGGCAGCCAATCGTTTACGAGGCTGATGATTTTGGTTATAGGGGTTTCGTGCACCAGTATTTGTAAGGTAAAGTAACTGAAAATAAAACTTTTGCTTAGGGAAAATGTAAGTAGGCGCATTGTAAATTGATACTTTTATTAGATGGGACCGAATTGCCATTTTGTTACTGTTGGGGTTCTCAGTATTTTACGCCTTAAAGTGATTTCATTCCTATGTCGGCGTGCCAGCCCAATTCGTGAAGGAAGCACCCTGGCGTCACTGGTCGAAACAAGATATGACCCGCTTGGTCCAGTTATCTGCCCACTTCTTTAAATTTCTACCTCTTCATGCTCTTTCTTCAATTGGAAAAAGAGTTTTATTCCGAGTTACTCTGCATTGCAACCCTTGGCGGATCAAGCACGTATAACCAGAATTGCAGCTATGTCCCCAGGCGGATTGGTTTGGTTGTATGAACTCTATCCGTTGAGGGTTGTTACAGCGAGTAGCTCGGAATAAGACTGTTGGCTAAGGAAGATGTTCTCAGAATTTTGAGCCGCGCATTGGATTAATGGGATACCGTCAGATTTTGGCTGTCCGCTAGATGGCGCTCGAATAAAGTAGTACATCTATTCAACTCGTTCTATGCTGTCCATGGCTCTAAAGACCTCAATCTTCTGTTCATGCTATACAATTTATAAAGTTTTACTCAGTTCGTGTTTTATCATGTCGTCAGCCCAATGTACTGTATCCATGTGTAGATAAAACGTGGGACATTCATTTTAAGCAAATAGAGTTGAGAAAAACCGTTGACCACAGGTTAATCAAAAATCCTTCCCCATTCTTTTATCAACCTTTTGGAAAAAATTGTCCACTTCAAGTTTTTTAAAGCAAACATCCCCCATTCCACGCAGTTTTTCTTATATATATTATAGGATCATTGGTCACACTGACGGATGCTATAAGTAGGGGCAAAGATTACCACGAAACAAGTGCTGTTTTTACAGCTATCATAAACGGATACATTATTAATGCTTAGATTAATGCACTTTTCATATGTATTTGTAAGATCTTTAGTCACACTGCCGGGTAGAAGGTCAGTTGTCAACATTATCAAGTTAAATACACGTTGAGTTCAGTACTGGAACTTAGGAAACACATCAAAGACTTAAATGTATTTTGATTAAGAGGCGTTGAGAAGTTTATGCAATATACATAGTATGTATATGTGTTAAACACTGCTTTAGGGAACTTTTGGTTTATTAAAAGGGAAACTATTCGATGTCTAGTCGGACACCGTTCTCAAGTATATTTTAATGCATCCTCCAATTGGAAGGCCGAGACTTTCACATTTCTACCTTTACTGCAATTTCGAGGCGAAAAACGTGACAAAAGCTTAACCCGTTCTTACATGAAAGCCAATAATTTTTCCCCAGAACTGTCAAATATCAACAAATGATGTAATATCATTTCAAACTGGGCCACAAAAAAAGGGTTAATTGGACTCTTGTGGAAAGAAGTAACCAATCAACAAGTCGTTTACACATCAAGTCTAAAAAAAAGCGTGACATATATAATCTAATTGTCATCCTCTGAGTAAGCCGCCTTTTTATTGGGTGTGGTAAAAAGATGTCATCCGAGAGTAGCTGTTATAGACCCTAGATACATGTAACTCAGGTTTAACCGTCTATGGAGGCAAGGTAGGAAAGGAGAGAGGCTTAATTCGACGGTCTTCTGTTTCGTATTGCATCGTGAAGATGATGTAATTGTAGCAGTGTATATTGTATAAAAAGAAGATCTCTTATGAGTGATCCGGAGATATCAAATTTATGAAACGAGGGTAATACATTTTATTTATTCAGAACCTACATCTGTGTCACGAATTTGGAATTGTATTTATCCCATTAATTCCTTTCAATTTGAATCAGAAACCAATATATGTTTTTGCTTTGTTGTTGAGAGAGAAAAAACGCACGCATTGGGATAAACCCATCTGGGTCAGTGTAATGCGTCCAGTAGAGGGATCTGCTGAAATATGATACAACAAAAATAGGTTTAATACCAGTCAGTGTCTAACAATAATTACTTACACATTCACAAATCATTACAAAGACATTTGAACACTTCCATACACATGTAATTGTGTCGTTTCAGCCTTTCACTCTTTCAGCACAAAAGTTTGACTGGATCGAAAGACAGGCGGAAAACGAGAGAAGTGTTAAATCTCCTGTCATAAATTAGATGATGATTTCATAATACGAAAATGTTCATTAGTGTAACTCATATGTGATGTGATCGTCAAGCTGCAAGTCAGCCATAGTCGTTTCGAACAATTCGATACATTTGCTTGTTTTCAAATAAAATAGTCTGCGTAGGTTGCAGCTTTTCATTGGTTGAATTGTATCAATGAACAAAAAGTGACCAATCAGAGCGTGAGAAAGCTGTATCCCACGTGTTGAGATGTGAGATAAAAAATCGCTTTCACCTTCGTTCGTTTACCGAACGGAAATGACCGAGGGTTCATCCCACATGGTATGATATCAGTCTTTTGTTTTTGTTCGGCTGTGAATATATAGCTGTATAAATCGTGATAAAACCTATCTTGTCCAATCACACGATGATAGAAACATGAACATCCTGACAGATGGGAGACAACTCCGGCGACCTTACTTTGAAATGTGCTTCAACTTCCGATGTAATCTTAATCTCACGAGAGTTTCTATAGTGGGCAATACTTAAACAACTCTCGTACGCTATGCCGGACCATCGCCCAACAATATCCGTCAATATCTGGGGAGACGTATGCAAAAGACCATCAAAAATAGAAATGCAAAAAAAGATGGGCCTGGTGTATCTCAGAGTCAATGTCAGAACTGATCATATTTGAGAATGCTTTCATTCTCCCCGGAGATATATGTAGGCCTAGGCTTTAGATACCTAAAATCTGGTGATGTTCTGATATGGTTCTTACATTTAATTTACCTTAAGACCATTTACTGACCCACGGCGGTCGTTTACTGGTTAGCATGCCTGCTTACTTATTCCACTTCGATGTACCGTACACGGGTTCGAGGCTGACTGTACATCAGGCCAGTCGCATCAGGCATTTGAGTGAGCTCACATTGTGACTCCGGCAATTGTGGTTTTTGTTTTTACACGGGATTTCCTATCGGTTTGCCAATGTATTTAAGCAAGGAACAGTGCAAAAGCACAATCCCATGCAATATAAGTGAAATACCCTTAAGTACGACATTAAACCCCAATCAAACAAAGCGTTTAACTGCCGTTTAAACACTAGGCACGCACGCGAAATAACCGATGAAATTTGATATAGTTTTAGAATAGACCAATGTACTTTAGGAAATATGCTCCTAATCAGATTGTAGTTTGGCGAAAATTTATTGTTGTCAAATAGAGGTTGAAATAATCTATTTCACGTATGAACATTTTTTCTTATATATGTGAACTTTTTTTTTATATTTGTAAGATAAAGTTGTTTATACAGATCTGTCGACTTTCAATTCTTTCAGACTAGAAATAGGGGTAGTGGGTCTTGTAGGTATTATACACTGTCCCACTTGAGGTCAAGTGGGTCAGTGAATAAGTTCAAGGGTCAAGGGTCAAGTTTCTACCCACCAAAGAAACTCTCAACTTACGCATTTGGATGTTTTGGATGTTTCGATAATTGGGTCATCGTGACTGAATTAAAGTCTAAATATTGAAAAGGTCGAAATTTTTCTACTTTCGGAGTGATTCAATTCTTTAACTAGGTGGTGTAATTTTGGACAACCACTTAAAATAAAAATCCCTTTCTGATTTTAACCAAAGGCTAAAAGAAGCCCTGCCCGTGGTGAATAGATTTTGCATCGTAATAAGTAGAACTTGTAAACTTGGACATGGCAAAAAGTTGAATGAAATTATTTCTGACCTAATCTTCATTTAAGAATAACCTCTCCATTATGCCTCCATTAAGTCATGCGTTTAAGACATAATATACAATAAATAATAATTCGTGTTGTTAAATATGTCTCCATTTTTATTTTCCCCTAAAACAGATCCATTGCCATTTGAAGGCAACAATCCATTGATACAGGGTGGCCCGTTCTCTTTAAGTGTCAGTCTCACTTACCGGGCGGCGGAGGAGCGACTTGGACCACTATGTAACCGGGACATTCTACTGGAGTAAGTTCATGTGTTTGAAAATACTTCCCTAGAATTAATCACTATCTTCCAGAACCAGTTTATGAAAACAATCCAAATAATGCAACACATTTTCGTACATTTTCTAGATAAAAAAGACACTAGTTTAGCAAGACCGTTTTGACTATTTTTCCAACACATATCTCTAACCATATTTCCCCAAACACATTGTCTGTTATGCCCCGATGCTCTGCGGTTTAACGTTATGCTGATATGGATTTCCAGTTATATGGCCTCATGTGGGGATTGCCAGCGATACGGCATCTCTTCGAGTCTTCCAGGTATATGACCTCACATGACGAATGGCAGCGATATGGCTTCACGTAGGGATTTTCAGTTATATGACCTCACGTGTGGATTGCCAGTGGTCTGACTTCACGTGGGGATTGCTAGCGATCTGACGTCACTTGGGAATCAGTTTCCAGTTATATTACCTCATGGGGGAGATTGCCTATGATTTGACCTCACGTGTGGATTGACAGCTATATTACCTCCGCCGGGGATTGCTAGCTATCTGACTTCATTTGGGGATTTCAAGTTATATGACCTCACGTGGGGATTGCCAGCTATCTGATTTTACGTTGGGATTGCCGGTGATATGTGATACGAAATCACGGAGTGACTGTCAGCCTTTACTCTGTCTTGAACTGTCGCAACTCAGTCGGTAGAGAGCTAGCCGGGTTACACCGATGGTTCTGAGTTACAACCTTGACATAAGCACTTTAATTGTTTTTATTATTATATAATTCAACACTGCCGTCTTACTGATTTTAAAGCTAAAGTTATTAACTTCGGGTAATCATGAGTCTTATGTTTTGCTTGACATTTGAACAGACCATATGAAATCAATGACTAGATAAAGCGTGTTGAGATTTACGGCTTGACTAACACATTTATAGTTAGTGAAATCAACAGAAACTTAATAAACGTGTTAATGAGGCCGTTGATGCAAGTAAGCTTATATGTATGGGTTTCAACCTTGCGGTTCACGTCAAGCAACTCACTTGTGGTTTCATAGGTATAGATGTTACTCTCGGCCTAAAGCGCTATGCAAGTAACTGTTGACTTCAAGCTGGCGTTCAACGCTTTTCAAATTACTGATGTATTCATATGTTAACAAGTTACTGGCGGTCTCAAACCTCCATAAACCATTGGTGTCTTCATATGTCAACAAGTTACTGGCGGTTTCAAACCTCCATAAACCATTGGTGTCTTCATCTGTTAACTAGTTACTGGCGGTTTCAAACCTCCATAAACCATTGGTGTCTTCATCTGTTAACAAGTTACTGGCGGTTTCAAACCTCCATAAACCATTGGTGTCTTCATATGTTAACAAGTTACTGGCGGTTTCAAACCTCCATAAATCATTGATGTCTTCATATGTTAACAAGTTACTGACGGTTTCAAACCTCCATAAATCATTGGTGTCTTCATATGTTAACAAGTTACTGGCGGTTAAAAAACACTTCAAGACATGAAAGCTTCAGAAGTATGCACGTTTCTTTTTGTTTCAAACATCTTCACACGTTTACTTGGGAAGTAGGATTATTTTGATAGTGGAGTTGTGCTAAGTTACTCAAAGTGTAGCTGAATTTCACCAAACCCAACAAAATGAACCCTTCAATATAAATGTATAATCTTATAGTTTATTCACCACAGGGCTTCCACAACAACCGTTGACGTGGTAAACAACCCCATGGTGTCAGCCAGTGACGTCCGAGTACCTCCTCAGATCAGCATCGTTGGCGCCACCGCCCGTTAGTCATCATTCTTTACGTCTTTTACCATCTTCTCTACCCAAGGGTTACTATTCCGAGCTACTCTGCATTTGAACCCTTGGCAGATAACTAATGTACACTAAGAGATTCAGCTACGCCATTTAGCGGATAAATCGACCAAGGTTCTAGCTAACTCCCGTGGTCTAGCCAAGTCTTTTTATAGCACAACATCTGATTGGATGCGTAGAAGTTCCTAAGCATCCAATCACTTGCTTGGAAGCCGAGTCCCATTATAACTGAGTTATCCGTCAAGGGTCCAAATGCAGAGTAGCTCGGAATAGTAACCCTTGGCTAAAGAAGATGGTATTTTACCTGTGAGGATTTTTTCTCCTAGATATTTGGTCAGCTGCAACAAAAAATATACATTTAAATAAAAACGACTTTCATTGATCAAAATTGCCTGAACTTTTACGAGTATATCAGCCATTGTTTGTTGTCACGGGATGTGGCGGATTTTCACATTTATTGCTTTTTTGATTAGGATTAGCGTCGTCATTAAGCTTATTTCATCCTCAATAGTATACTTTCAGCAAAATAGCAGGTAAATATAAGACAAGCATAGATAGAAAATTGTGAATTGAAATGTGATAGTGTATTGAAAGATTCCATGCAATAACCATCAAAATGCGCTATCACTGCGTACTATTTTACAGCTGGAGCATTCTACACTCTCATTTTGGCGCTGCAGCCAGAAGAGGAACGGGATTACGCCTCGCCAACTAAACCCTTTATACAGTGGATGCAAGCAGATATTCAGGTAAGTCCGACGTAGATGTGCAAGTGACACGTAATCCACACAATCGTGATCACCACTCCTGTCTATGTATGGCTCGTTATAACGGCTAAAAAAAAGTCCAATAGAGTAATACATTTCATATTAATTATGTTCTGTAATGCATATTTTATTTTATTTTTATTTGTTTATTTATTTTTATATTCGTGAGGAGAGTCCCTACTGGCCTTGTCGCTGTGGGCTATCCTCTATAAACAAATAAAGAAATAAATTAAATATTCCCGCCGAACGGAATTGACAGCTCGTAAAATGGTGATAACGACTCGAACGTCAGCTACAGATTGTAATCCTGTGCCTTTGTAAGGGCCGTATTTCCGAGGTAAGGGGAAAAAGAGGATCGACGCATTAAGCCTCTCTTCCTTTCCTACCTTGCCTTCATAGACGGTAAAGCCCAGAATTACCTACAGCTTACCACAGGTACTTTAGGGTAACCTTAGTATACCCCACTCAATCAGATTGGAGCTTCTATTTGAATAAAAGGTGTGGATGGGGAGGGGGAGGGGGGATTAAGCAAATGAAGACAACTATGCTATATGCCTATAGGTAATTTAAGCAAACGATCTTAGTCACATTACAATTCCTAACTTCATCACAGACACGTTTAATGACAGTAGCGCCACGCTTGTTTATCGAGACTTTGACGAGTAAACAACTTTCCGATTGGCTGCGTGATTACACAATAGTCCAACTCAACGTCCAACTAAACGTTTTGACAGCGAATTGCAGCAACGGTGGAATGTGAAAGTGTAGTCTTGCGCATTTCGGCCTTGCAATAGGAAGATGTGTGAGAACATGCTTTCGCCATCAGTGATGATCAAGGTGCTCCCAAGCGGAGCATAAATCTAGTGATGCACTCAGCACTATAGTGATTGGAAACGGGTCCAAGTGATGGGGATAGATTGCTGGCTTAATAATTCCATTTTGGAAGGAATGTCTATAATATGCAAAAAGTAACGCAAGATGCGAAAAACTGGTGATAAATGTGAAAATTGAAAATAAAAAAAGAACGATTACGTTGGAAATTGACAAAAATATCATGATTGCAATTATTTTCAATTATTGACGCTATAATCGATGGTTAGGTAATGTAATGTATACGTTACATGACATGAAATGACAGTACATGACACGAAGTACAACATATATTTCCATGTTCATTTCAATACAGGTGCCGGATTCCGGGGTGTTGAATGTCTCACCTTTTCTTCCATTCGTGCCTGCCATCACCCGGAAATCCATCGCTCTTGTGATGTTATACCGCCAACCAGGGGCCAGTACCGCCACTTATTCGACCTCCAGTTACGTGAACAACGATTGTAAGATAGGCCCCGGGAGGTGAGACTAGCTACCACTGTGCCTTATTGTTTTCGTTCTAAAAGAAAGATCCAAAAATCATATATAACTTTTGCAGAACGGTTTATAACATACGTTCATGTGAGTTCCGTATGTAATCGTAAATAGTATATGGCTTTAGTATATTCCACCACATGGGTTTTAACTTTCTTAGACATTCGAGGCAAAATAAATAATTGCACAAAATATCGTTCCAGTTTTAAGAAAACGAGAACTGATAGTTTCTACCATTTAGACTAGACTGTATATGTTTATTTTGGAACAAAAGGACCAGCGATATATAGATGTAATCGATAAGTCATCCCAAACTGTAGATGAAACTCAATTATTCGTTCGATCTGTTTGTGGTTCATTACATTGATCCATGGATCGATCGATCGATCGATCGATCAATCAATCAATCAAGCAAACAAGCAAGCAAACAAACAAACAAACAAACAAACAACAAGCAGCTGACCAATCAACCCATCAATGAATCAATCAATTATTAATCAATCAATTAATCAAATAAACAGTCAATCAATAAATCAATCACTCAATCAATAAGTCAATTAATTTACTGGTTAATCAATAAATCAACCAACTAAGCGATTAATCCATCGATCAATCAATTCATCAACAAAGTCAATCAACGGATTAACCAACTATCAATCAGTCATCGACAGTTTAGTATTGTAATTATGTTATGCTATAGGTGTATGTTTGACGTTCAGAAGTTCGCCACGGACAACTCTCTCAGTTTGAATTTCGCTGGTTACTTCACAGTCCTTACCGACAGATTCTCCACGGCCCGCCATGCAATGACGTTTGACCTTGAAAATGCCTGTTTTTGGCTCGATAAATTTGACCTTGTGGGTATGTTGCTTACCGCTGATGGCATAATGCTGATTTCTATGCTACTTTGCTGACGATAAATGCAGATGATGTGTGTTGGCTGGGTACCTGTCGCTCAATACCCTGTCTCATCTTACCACCAAACTAATGTTTCAAAACGCGCTTGGGACACTCCTTGTTTTAGGCAACCACGCCAATTCCAATATGCCGGTGGGACAGAGGCGCGTGGATGCTCTGGTGCTCTGAGCTAAAGGCCAAAACGAAGTCTGTCTTTTTCTTTCATTTTATTTTTTATTTGCGTCCTGTGGTATGCCTGTTTGTCATTATTTTTTGTCAAATGGTATGGGTTGACAGGCCGTCATATGAGTGAAATAGTCCTTACTACGCCGTTCAACCCTCAAGGAAACAAACACCGGCACCATCAATGATTATATTTCACGCAAAACCTCACTGTTTTATTGTACACGCAGGAGGCCTTGAATCTTTAAGCACAAAAAACCCACTAAAATATTGTCTCCTTAATATTCTAGAGAACGAATTGGTCGGACAGAAGGCTCATGAATTCAGACTCGGGGTAATGGCGAAGTTTATCTCACCGCCTGCTCTATTAGGACCCGTCTGCGGAAGAGTGTTCCACTACAAGTAAGTTGGGCTGGTAGCCATGTCATTTCATATTGAATGTTTTCCTAAATGGTTGATACCTAGAAAAGGTTTTAGTCCAATATTCACTAAACGATTTGCAACTCAATAAAAAATTCTGCGTACCTGCTGAGAAATTGGGATTTGAACATTTGACTTTTATTATGAGTCAGCTGTGATTCTCGAGTGACCAAATCAGTGGAATTCACCAACTGATTGGTATCTATAGAAACCTGGCCGCCATTTTGTTATTTTTCAAGATCTAGGACTCCTTTGTGTATCGCCGGTATGGAGTCGTCATTATCCGCGACAGACTGTACCGAATGAAGTTTTCCGTGCCTACATCAGAGCTCAAATAACTTGTATGCAAATTCGCAAGTTTGTTAGTGAATAGAACAAATTCTAAGCGTCGGAAACATACCGGATTTATTTTACAGATAGTTTATAGTATTATCTTTGTAATTCAGTCACTTTCAATCGGATTTAAAGCCCATTTGGGAATACCTTTAAGCTTTTCTGTCTATGTCTCAATCCAGTGAAAAGATAAATCTCATGAAAAATTATCGTTACAAATATACCTGTGCCAAGGGAGCCGCTTGAATGGAACTTACTGCTTTCCTGGATTGGGTTTAATCAGTGTTCAAAAGGGGAGATAGCTATGTACTCGAATGACCACAACTGTCACTATACCATTTACATACTATAGCATGGTGTGAGTATGCAATTAAAGTGAAGATTAGCTACTGATGTATTTGGCACTGCAAGTTATATGTGTGACAGATTCATCTCCCTTTTAAGTTACTGTCAGGACCCTCTGTCTAAATGCGTAGGTTTTTTAATACACAAGTAGTGTAACCGGAAAAAAGTCAAACCCATTTTCTATATCTATATTTCAGCACTTTATTTTGCCATCCTCAGGAGTGAATTGCTGACAGGTTTTCTTTCTATATATATAGTACAAATTTATGATTCTTAACAAATATTTTTTGGAGTTCGCTTTTTCTTGTCTTATAATTGTGCAATATTGATTTTTCGTGTTTGTTGCCAGTGACGTCCATGATGGTTTCTTACACCTATCAGGTGGGCGCGTTGCCATATGAATAATATAAGATATATCGATAAACCTCCACATAAATCTTTATTGATCGAAACCCGGGTCTCATTGGTACAAAACATGAACATTTAGACCACAATACAGTACTCACTTACAATAAACAAACTATGTTATGTCGTGACCTTGTCTTCTCTGAACAGCTTAACGCATTTGTGTTGACCAGATCACTTGACTCTTACTTGTTGCAATCTGTCATTAAAAACTGCCATTTTCCAACGAATTTCCCAAATTTCTTTTACACAAATTGTAACGAATCATAATTTTTTTCAAATCAAAAGTGACATCAACTTCCGGCCAGGTAAATAGGACGTTTTAAGACCGATCAACATTAGCGAATCGTCCCTACTATAAAACTAGATAAGTCAAATGCCATACGTCCACACAGAAGGACGCTTAATTGATTTACTAAGATCATTTGTAAATGTGTACAACAACCTCTTCATTGCGGCAAGCGACCTCTAAAACTTGTATTTCCAACTCTTGCTGTCAGAGACAAATACTGCAATTTCAGTCTGTAGGCCTATATATTCTCACATTACTTAAAGTATTGTGTCCATGCCCAAAACACAAAGCAGAATGCGTTTGTTATACGAGGCGTCCATAAGAATGTTTTCGCTTCTGTCTAGATTATCTTACTTCGCGGTATTTGATGGTTAGTAATAATGGATGTATTGTGTTGATCAGGGAAGAAGTTGTTGAGATCACTGCGGCTACAGGGGAGCCTGTGCCAGCCAGGAAAACCCGAGAGATCCCATGGGTGTGGTATCATACAATGGATGGCGACGAGTCATGGAAAGGTAGGCTACTATTAGTACATCCAGGAGTCTATGAACTAGAAGTACGTAACTGCCATATAGTAATGTCCACGGAATTATAGACCAACAAGAAACGATGACGTCACGCTTCAGACCTGTGTCTTTTCCGTTGTGACGAACTCTGGTTAATTTCATCCCTGATCAACCACTGCCTATAGAAATTGTTTTCGTTCGGACGACTGGCTTAATATTTGTCAATTTAGTTGGCGTTTTTGGTCCATTTAACAGGCATATATTGCACTAGGTAAATTCTTTCACTTTGTTAGAAACATTATGATGATGGAATTCCAAAAGAGTTTCCCGTAGTACATCATTTTTAAAAAAGCCTTCTTCTGAATTTTCTCATAACATGATAGGTTTTAACAGGGAGTCGGTCCTCAATGCCGGTTAGCTTATATATATGGAAGTTGTATACTAATTGTTAATATACTTCTGGTATCTTAAACGAAATTCATTTAGCTTTCAGGGAAGTAGTTTCTTTACGAAGAAAGTTATTCTATAGTAAATTAATCTTTATTGATATTGTATTTACTGCCTAACACGATTTGACCCAAAATAGAAACAAGGTCGAACTTAAAGCTTTCACCTCCTACATTCTTAAATGGTTCTTGGACGGCTACTATGGTTTAATATGGAACTATTGCGACAAAAACGGTTCGATGGTATGGCGGAAGAGGGAGATATAAATTAGATTGTATACTTCAATGGCTTTAACCAATGTCAACCACTTTGCTTTAAGTCGGCTTTATAGATAGATTAGCCATGAGTCAAACAGGATGAAATATAGGCCTACTCATCGAATGAGTTCTAGTACAAAGGAAAATTTCTACCCTCTGTGAAAACACATTTCGTTTTCTACCATTGAAATGTGTCGGAAAACACCGACTTGATTTTAAAGCTGGTCTCTCTCTTTCCAGATGATTGGTTCACTCTTGCCTACGTCTCTCAGGTCACTGATTGGCCGGAAGGCGGAAGCCCTGAACAACCTCTGCTTCTCTGGTTGGTCACAAACATCAAAGGTGGTGACGTCAGCAATGGGATGTGTGACGTACCTTATCTTCCTGCAAGGCCACCTAGTGGCACTCAGGATGAACTGTTTATACTCTACAAACAGGAGGAGAAAGTGGAAATAAAAGCTGCTGATTACTCGGAGGGTAATTGTGAGCTTCAGTATAGGTAGGTATCGACACGCATAATTCTAAAAATAAGTTAGAAAAAAACAAATATTCTCAGTAGGCTAGGATTCTTGGACAAACGAAATGTTTTACTCAAAACCTGACGCTACAAAATGTGTTTAGGGAAAAGTTATCTCCCTTCAAACAAATTTTCTAAAACGCTTATAGAAATGTAATCATTCTGTGCATGGTCCATTGAACCAAACAGTAGATTTCCCAATAAAATTATTGTATTTATTTTGTAATTGGTAGATGTAAGTTCAATCTGACAAAAATGGCAGACGAGAACAAACTGGAGATGGTTGGAGCACAAAATTTTGAATTGGCCGCAGATCCCCAAACTGTGGCTGAAAAATTCAATGCTGAAAAAATTTCTGAAACGGAGGCGTGTCGACTTCTAAAACCATTTACGGACGAAGGTGAGTGAGAGAATCTTGTTAAGCCAACGTAAACCCTGCTCCAAAAACCAGATAAATACCATTTTGGGCTGGAGCCTATATATCGAGTCATCTCCCTTGAAGTACCTCCATTGTCACGCGTGGGCCATTGATCCTTGATGTAAAAATGGGTTCAAGTCGATATTTTTTCTTCTCGAAAATTGATGATAACACCTTTCCTAATATTTGAATAAAAAACGGATACCTCATTACTTCTATCTTTGTGAAAACTACGTGCTTTGCAGTTTTTTGTTTAAAATTTAGAAATTTTTGTTCTACTGTAATATAGTGCTTATAGTTTTCTGAAAATGTGTAAAATACATTTAAACTTATACCATGCAATATTAAGGTGGCTAATTATTTATTTTTATCCTTTTTATCACACGGCATTTTTGCTATTCTTACCTTAAAGACAACGTGGAATATTTTGTCTAACGGAACAATGTATTTGTTTCGTAACACTGCATATCAAGAATGTCATATATTTGTTCAATCGGGCATGGCAAGCCGTTTTATCACTTCTATCTTTATTCTACATATGTCGAATAACTTTTGCTATTATTTTACCCATCTACAATTCTTTTCCATATATGAGAAAT
>JAVFBW010125059.1:0-14398 GCA_034783835.1 Mopalia ciliata
AGTTCTCGCGTGAAGTCTGGTTTAGCGAGACTAGACTGCCTGCCCTTCCGTGCCATAAAGTGGCAACGTAATTTCGCAAAGGGATGTCACTCTGTTGTCGATACGTCATAACTCAAAACCTCCGTATTGCACCACATACAATTCTGACAGCCCGCATCTTATTTTCGATGTCTATTTGTCATATTTTTTATTTCCAAGGTCTTGGATTTGTATGTTGATTTTTAGGGTAGTGTGCGAACCCTGTGTATGTAGGCTTAGTCAGTCTAAACCGCTATGCCGCCTAACGCCCGCTACCAAAACGCCTAAAAGTCGAGTGCAAACACCCGCTTTTTAAAATCGTATTTAACACACCAACATCGATTCGGTTATGTGAATAGCGAACATTTCCCCTCGATCTGTAGTTACGGGTGTTCGTGTAGGAGCCCCATGAAGAGAGAAATTAAAACAACGAAATACAGCCTTTAATCTATCTATAATACTGTATAGTTTATTTGATACGAATTCGCATCTACTGTTAATCGAAACAAACAGCGCATTTAACCAAAGGGCCTCACTCAGCATGTCGTCATTTGTTCACCTGGTCTGTCGATGATTTTAAAGAACACTCTACTCTTATGGAAGAGCAGTGTTGTGCGATCAGTTAACTAAACGAATTGCCAATCGTACATCCGGTCAGTGGTTTGACACATAGGCATTAACCCCATATCCAAGCCTTTAGCCTCAAGATTTTAGGAAATAACAGTTACCAGAAAGTTGATTAAGATACCAGAGTACGTCCGAATCCAACAGACAAGCAATTTTTATTTGCTTTACAAATGTAATTATTCTTAAATCAAATATTTCTTCCATTTTATTGTTAATCCACTTAACACATTTACAATTTTCCCCAACTGTGGCAAAGAATAGAGATCTGCCTCGACACTTCCTGTAGTAAAAATTCTGCATTAAAAATTCTGCATTGAAAAGATGATTCTTGATCGTTACAAAAAACACCTCACCATATGACGAAAATAAGCATTGTGGTGCACCAAATTTACTTTGATATCACAATAATCTCAACACCATTTTGATGATTTTGTGTTAATCCCACTAACAACACAAACTAACTGTTCAAATTTAATAACTAGTAATCAAAATTTCGAATAATATTTTTCACGAGCACAAAGTTCGATCGTTTTATTTGCTTTTTTGTTTGCATTTTGATTTACTGAGGTTTAAGGGTATTTTACTCATATGACGACGGATTGTTCACGGTTAATACAGTGGAAAATGAACAAGACAAGGTTGTAAAAGCTAGCTCGTGTAACTCCCTCATATGAATAAGGGTTGTGTTTATATGTTAAAATAATTTTATCAATTTTGATCACAGGGGGCCCAACATGACCTTAAACCGGCAAGAATATAGAGGATCTACTTTTTTTATGGATACGATCATTAGTTCAACTAGTGTGATGAGAACATTGATATTTTCAGGAGTGGGCAGTGGCGCAGAAACTCGCGAAAATACCAATTTTCTCATCACATGAAATCAAATATTTATAGTATCCATCAGCACAAAGTGGATTTTCTTTTTACTTGGTGTTTCTGTTTTTAAGCAGAGGCCTAGTTACCTCTCTTGGTGGCTGCTCCATAAGGGTGAGACACCTCAGAGTTTAAAAAAATAGTTCCATCTAGAGTAAAAAAAACATAAAAAGCAATATTTGTAACAATATTAATAATATAAGAAACGATACCACAAGTATCATTATCTCACTGATATGAAGTTTTTTTTCTTTAATAGCTCTCACTGTCTCATCGTTTGGTATATATTCAAAATGTATATCTATAATATTACACAAACCAAGGATAAAAGGTTGGCCTTCATTTGACAGCATGATGTGACGTAACCATGTGACGTATATTCTTGCCCATTATAAAATAGTAGCAGAAGCCTTGTTTGTTCAATTCGATTCGCAAGTTTGCTTGCTGAGGTCAACTTGGGCAACGCGAACGCTGATGCCAATTTATTTCAACGTGGAGGGTGGGAATTATCTGCCCAAATTTTTTTCTTTACTTTTTTTGGCCCGGCCCTAAAATCGGGCTTTTCTCAAATGAATACCCGAAGTACTTAAAATTATTTAGCATTGTTTCAGTTTGTACTGTTATATCACACTTGTTGAAACGTACCGAGTTTATTTCAGAAAGCACTGTACATAGTGGTTGCTACAAAGCACCAAAGCCTGTCTTTTACTTAGGCCCAGATCCTGGGCTTGTGAGGTGTGCTCCGGTTAATCGATATAGTTGTGCTAGTGTATGTCGTATCCATGGGCACATGGGCTTTATACATAGCCTAATGTTTTGTTGGGTGAAAAAAGAAGCTAACAATACTAAACTGCAGCCCATTAATCGTAGCTCAAAGTCACTTTGACGTATACCGTTATAATGCTACCACAAACAAAAGGCTGTGAGGGTGAGATCATTGAAGACTTTGACAGGTAAAATTGAGAGTGTCCGTCCGACCGACAACTTGGTTGACATAACAAGAGTAGGTAAGCCTATATATATATCTATCACTTATAAAGTACAACTATGTGTACCCGACAGCCCAAGAGAAAATAACTCTCTCAGTTAATACCTCCATGTTCGCACAAACGTTTTGCATTAAGCACTGTACACGTTTTAGTTAAAAATTAGGTGGTTTGTGTCTCGCCCAATATCATTTGACTCGTCATTAGTTCGTGCGTTTGGTACCAAAATAGTCCCTCTCCGCTCCCTCCTTCTCCTCCCATCTAGGGGCATGTTTAACTTCCTGACATAGTCATATGTTAAAGATCGACTTTGAATACATCAATATTTGAGGGGATTGATCGATATTCCTTCGTCAGAAAACACCATATGCTGCCACATGAGCTTATCTCATATAGGCATATATTATTAATTAATATATTTGGGATTAATATATGGAAATACCATTATACGCCTGTAATAGTTGTATGGCGATATTTACTTATTTTAAATTATGATAAAGGGTTTTTTTCCCACGCATATACAGGCAGTGTCTTAGAGTGGTAGTGAGCGTCCCATATCATCAATGTGCATTTTGACTCAGATCACAAGGTCAGTTAATACTTGATTGCCAACTTGTTTGATTATGTTTGGTTTCATACTTTTGATTAAAACCGTCGCTGTCTCACCTCCATGATTTCCATGATAGACTGCCAGGTCATAAACCCGGACCATTTTGAATTGAATATTTGTTAAATTAGCGAAAATTGTGCAGTAGTCGCCAGCATATTACAGCTGCAATGATGTCATCCGGCTGTCAATCAACGCAATTCCTTCTTTAAAGATACCCGAGTACGGCCCAATCATTTGCACAAGTTAATTAAAGATACTAATAAATGTATTCATCCGTAAATCACAAAATTGTTCCATGTTGTGTTGACTCGCTTTACACATTTTTAAACAGCTGGATGTGTTAGTAACTATGGCTTAAAGTAGGGCCCCGCCTCGAACGGCGCGAGTTTATCCGAAAGTTGCAGTCTGCATGGAAAAGGTTACGCTCGTATGACCAGCAATCGGCTTACAGTAGTAGTCCATATGCCGACTGTATCCAAACAGTCAGTATATGGACTACGACTGTAAGCCGCGTGCTGGTTATACGAGAGAAGGAAAAGCAATGGTATTTGATGGAAACACGATTCAATAGTTTGGGTTTAGAACATAATATATTCCTAAAATAAATTACGGTATTATAAACTCATATTAAACTCGCTAGGTTTATTTAACTGTGGGGAATGGGGCGCATGCGTCCGTAAATAAAGCTTCATCGAACAAAATGCCCGATTTCTGTTTTGTATACATACATCTTTCTAGGCCTAATGTATGTAATTACGTTCTGGAATTTATTGACGGATGATGTTTATATTGGCTGTTAGTTGGTTTGAATCGAAATTCACTTACTTTCTGAAAATCAATATTGTTTATGAAAACATCTAGCATAATTGTAAAGGCGATGCAGGGGTTAATGACATAGCGGAATAGGCTAGCTTCACACAGAGATAGTGTCGACCGAGTATTAGCCAGGCCTATCTGAACTTTTTTCATTTTTTGTGAAATGGCTTTGAAACTCAAGTGTTCAAATTTTGTCTGATTTTATTGTGAATTTTCTATATGACTAACTGCTGTCACATGAAGGTGACCTGAGCCTATTCATAAATCTCTATTTTTTTTGCTTTCACTGTTTTCGTGGCGCCCGATGTTGCACATAGACCTTTGTAATGTCATAATTGTGCTTTACTGCACCTGACCTATTCTAACAAAGGGGGAAAAATATACATTTTGAACAAACTTACCATGTGTTGAAAACTGATTATCTCTTCAGAATAAACTTTACTCAAACTACACACTACAATTCAAAAACGAGCACGGCAACTTGAAATAGATCACACTTCAGCTCATACAACCTAGTTTGTGTATGTCACTGGAAATTAAGATTTTATCTACAGATGGCATAATGCCAGTGTGGTCTGTTTTCCAAACCATTACTTTTAACTACTGTGGGGGCAGCTAACTAAAAATGTACAAACATCTCAAATTTTCCACTTCTGACAGTTTTACGCTAGTCACATTCTCTCTTATCCAATCATGTGTAAAATGTTTATTTTGCTTTTTTATATTTATTCAGTAGGCTTATTGCTATTATTTATTTACAAATTTATTTATTTATTAAAGTAATAAATTAGATAAAACAAAAACTGTCTTATTAGTGCAAACTATACACCAATCCACTGCTTTTCAATTACCAAGGAAGCGGCATAAGTTAGATATCAGGTGTGAAACATAACAAGGTATTTCGAGTTCTAAAGGTGCACGATTGGCTTTTTCGCACAGTCTCGCGTTTCTTGTAATGTACTGGCAGTCAGTCAACGTGTTATCTTCAACGTCACGTGATGTCGAGTCAATGGTGCACCTTAATGGATATTTCGCAATAAATCCGAAATGGTTAAAACACTAAATTGATTAATTTCTATTTACAGCATAACATTTAAATTTAGCAAATTTGTTCTGATTATTAATAATACTATGGTCTATATGCAGGAATATGTGTCCAGTGTACACAATAGGTGCTCACTACATTGATTCCTTGCGACAGCTTTAAGCGCTTTGTATGTTCGAGGAAGACACTGTGATACAAAAACACCTAGCTAACTATAAATGTGTTTGTAAAGATCAACTAAATTTAGTCAATATAGACGGATAGACCTTTTTAATTCTCGGTCGACGATAGGTCCACTTAATCTCCAATCAACGACGTGGATAAGCGAATCATAGCTCTTGCTATCCTCATTATATTGTATTTTGTTTGAAGAGTAGCAATGCTGTCTTTAGTTACCGCTAGGGGGGGGGGGGGGGGGGGTAAACTTTCCAATGGTATCAAAACATTTCACATTTTATAGTTATATTGGATATATGTACTCGTTTTGCTGATGGCGGACATATACTGTACATGTTGACAGCCAGTTCACTTAAAATAAATGAGATGAACGTAAATTTAAAAGCAGATATAACAATGTTAGCAATATACCCCTAAATAATAGCATGACAGTAGAAAAAAGATATGAAAAATGCTAAATGTTCAATGCAGGATAGGAAAACTTTCCCCTAAAAAAACGTCTATAAATAGAGCATCAGTTGGCATTAAAGAGCTCAGAAGAAATGAGCGAGCGCGTACTTGTCTTTTATTTAGCATCCATCTAGCTTTTTAACGCAGACTGGGGACTTTGAGGTAAACGCGCAACATTACTGTCTCACCGGGAAGTGACGAAGGGGCAGGTGCATACAATTTGAAATGTGTTATGTAGGTCAATATAAAATGGAACAATTTTAATTATTTAAAAATGATTAAACTAGCATTAGTTAGTATTTTTTATTAGTATTTTTATAATTTGATTGCTCGCTTGATTTGGGTGACTGGTGTCTTTAAAAAGGAAATTGGATTGATGCATACTCCCGGTGTATTTATACAGCTGTACTTGCTATGACCGCACAATTTACGCGTTTTGAGCGAATATCACTACAGCTTCCGGTTGTCATCAAATGCTTGTCTTTGAGGTGAATTCTTGCAGACGATTAATGAATAATGTTTCTAGGGAGTTGTATTCAATCCACGAAATCGATTTCCGTTAATATAGTGTTATTACTTATCTTGGATGCCATAGGTATATGAAAATGAATCGATTAAATCAATTATTGTGTTTGCTGGATGCGTAATAACACCCGTAGATGTCCATTATCCAGACACGTCAGCTCATGAACTAACTAAGTGACGTTAAGGGGATTATTGTGTTCTTAGGCAAAAATCAAACTGACGGTGTTGAATTGTTTGAAAGAAAACAACTACCACAGTGGCTTCTAAAGTAAAAAGTCTGAGTGGATATGCTCAGTACATATGCGGATATGTGTCGGTGTTTTTTTTAAACCAATATATGCCATTGACTATTTTTAAGGTCATATTTGTTGAAGGACCGCACAGATGCAGTACTAATGTCAGTGGCATTCCAGTGGACCTCAAGTGTGTTGCTTGGCAAGAGAGGAGTATGCGTTACTAACATGAAGGTGTCTTTACGGGTTCAAGGTATGTGTTTACATGACATTAAATTAATATCATTTGGATTTCTCAACTTTATTTCTGCGATTCGACGACACTTTGTGTGATTGTTTTATGGATTAATAACAGATTTATTTTTTACTTGATTTATTGATGTGTCGTTTATCGAAAGTAGAAACCTTGGGCAATGACATGGTTTTTTTCTACCTGGCATGGATTTTCATTTTCCTCTTTATAAACCTAAAACAGTACGGTCAGAACGATTATAGCAGAAGAAGATTAAAGTACGAAAGTTATGCATGTATATGTTTTTAAAGAAAGGAAACCCCTGCCAAAGTTTTAAACATATTGACAACTAAATAATTATCCCCCGGATTATAAGTCAATAAGATCATGATACTTAGGAAAAAAACAGCATGTCCAAATTTGTGCAATAACGTTTACGTTAAAATATATAGCAAGTTTTATCTTCGAAGCTGGCAAGATACGAAAATACAAATGTTTGTCTTGGTTTAGTACGCTTTTTCCATTCTTAAAACTGCAGTGTTGTCTATAAGCCACCTTGTTGTGTACAGCTTAGCCTATTTACTCATATAAAGTTACAAGTGTTTTGCTACATTTTCCAGGAATTATCCGCCAATAAATATTTTTGATGCAATACAGTATCACAGATAATATGTACACGTCAAGAAGCTACAGTCCAGTTATCTATCTATCTGTGTAAATTTTCACAAAATCAAAATAGGATTGGCTATTAGTTAAGACTATCGCTGTTACACATGGTGGTGGGTTCAATCATGGCAATGAAGCTATTGAGTATTATCCGATATTTAGGTGTAATACAAAATATATAAGTGCTCTTTTCTGATTATTTGAACATTACATCAACATACGACTTAAGATCAAAAACCTCTCGAGGAGCCTCGTATGGTGTAAATCCAGGTACCGTCATTATAGAGCGTATGCAATACTGAAGGTACAGCTTCGTCAAAGAACGTCTTGCAGATTGAGATTTTTTATCCAAACTACACAGAAAGGAAAATCTTTTGTAATGGAATCAACGTGAGCAATGTCTGTCGATATACCTAGAGCTTTGATTTTAAAGCTCCTTACCTGTACTCATCATTTTTTTTTTTCGTCTGTTTAAAGTCCAAAATTTCTCTAGTAACCAGCTCCTGCCATCTTGTTACTTAATTCCCAGAGCCTGTGTTCGTCCACAACATCTGGCATGTGGTAAAGTTACAAGGTCAGAATCTGCTTTGCCGCAAAAAGACCATGAGCATCGGGTGAGCACAAAATTTCAAACTACAACGAAAATGGCTATCATGGCGGAGCTAGTCTGGTATGATTATCAGAGAAAGTTTCAGGATTGGTTTATCTAGTACTTTCTCGCGTTACTTGTCATGTACAGGCCGTCTGCCAACGTGTAATCTTTAACATCAAGTGGTATTTTGCCTAGAATGAATGATGACAAAGCCAGTATTGCACCTTAATGGATGATCGTACTAATCTCCCTACATCTCACTGCGAATGTCTCCAAAAATGAATTACAGGCGCAAACTTAGCATACAGTATGAAATTGTACTTTAATTGACATTAACCAAAATTGTAGTAAGATGCCAAGAACGTTTCTGTTCATTCTTGATCCAAGATGCCAAGCAACGCGTCCCTCCCCTCCCCCCTCCAACACACACGCATGACAGTGATACGGAAACACAGCTAGTTCAGCTAGAATAATTACTATATGATGACGCAAGTCAAACTAAAAGTCATCGGTTTATATTCAGTAAAGGCTTCGAATTCCGTGAGAAAGGAAGCTAGGAGCTTAAATAAACTGATTTTAATTCGAAGCCTTTGCTGTGTGGGGCGTGCTTGTGAATGGCCCGTGGCGTCATCATTTTTTGACAGCGATGTCTCGGGTGGTGCCCTCCCTACACTGGATAACCACGCCGCAATTTGAGTGAAAAATTTTACATACGGTATAAAACACCAATCCTTCCATAGTTCAACTATCACCCTAAACGACTACCTGCAGCGTAACACCTAAGTGTAATAAACGAACCGTTTAGCCTACAGGTAGTTGTGTCGGAAACCGGTTTGGCTAGATTAGACTAAACAACATTTGTTCGAACTTGTCTAAGATGATATCCAAACAATAGACGCTTTTCAAAATAGCCAACTTAACAAATCCTTTGCTAGTAAAATTGGTGCTATTTGTCCGTTGAATTCATTCATTGAAAATCGTGCGACATTTTGTGTGGTGAGTGTCAGACGTCCCTGGCTATACCATATACCATCCCATACACCGTTCGATGAGCGCTATGCCTTAGTTGCCTGTGTGCTATTCTTGACAACAATTGATAACTTCAATAAGGTGCACGAATCGCTCAATGTCTGTTTGCATTCTGTTTAACTATATCTCCTCCAACATCGTTTCGTCCTATGACTATGTTGTATGTTGTCATTGTTATTTTCCGTTCACGTTGAGAGGGGTTTCTTTTGCCTATCTTTTATATCTAGTCGTTATATAAATTACTGTTCACTTCAAGTATTGCCTAACAGCCCGAACCAAATAAATCATATTGTGCCACTATAATACCATGCTGCCTTGTCTTTATTTTCAGAACGTCAACCCGCATGTGAACTACCACAGAAGAGATGATATTTGTATCGTACACCTAGAGCTGATGTCGAATATCTGTGCCTTAATGGGCATAGTTTTTAGTTAAAGTCTTCATCCAGTGTGACGCACTCATATGAGTGACTTAACCTTAAGTAGGGTGTAAAGGGACAATCTAAAAAACACACAACTACTGCAAACCGTAGTCTTCTACCTTTAGAACCAATGAATGTCCCATAGCGGTAATGGCAGTATTAAATCCTACTTTGTTCCAAACCTTTTCTGTGAGGAAGATAATAGCAGTTGGTGTGCTAATTATTTGTTGCGTGACCGGAATTCAATTTCTTGGAGATTCAACCTTCCAACAGAGGTATCAGACTTTTGAACATATATTATCTTTGGGAAAGCATTCGTTTAATAGAACGTGTAGGCATAGTGCTAGGCCAACTAGTACTAAAACAATCAACTCCACTTCAAACCACAGTAATACAAACATTGGATTAACCTCAAACGATGGTAATAAAAACATGAAATCAACCTCAAACGATGGGAATACAACCGTGGAATCAACCTCTAACGATGGTAATAAAAACACGAAATCAACCTCAAACGATGGGAACACAACAATGATATCAACCTCAACCGACGGTAATAACAACATGAAATCAACCACAAGCGATGGTAATAAAAACATGAAATCCACCTCAAACGATGGGAGCATAAGCATGGAACTGTGTCCTTTGATTCCGCCAAATTTAAGTAAGTTTTTCTTTTATTTTCAGGACTTTTGTCAGTCTGGTATAGCTATTTTCCTACAATACCCCGTAGTCGTGCTTACAGCAATATACTGTTGTGAATCTAGTATAGAGGCAATCGGTGGATTGTATAAATGTAGATAATAGTACTATATTTCGTGGTCAATCGATGCCAACATAAGGAATATAAACGAGTAAAACATGGTTGAATCGTAGAAGAAATATAGACTAACTTTAACTGAATATTTAGACACCGGTGGGTCTGATGAAGGCGAAAAAAACACAGAAATATGAACCTCTTGCGTTGGACCATTATTACCTATGTGCTAGAATTATTGAAGGACATTTTCGTACTATAAATGATCTCGGTTGGACACGGGAGGTAACTCGCATGGATTTAATTTCAATATATGATTGAATTATCCACGTGTTTATTGTTTACGTCTTAACGATATTCTTGTGTTGATATGATGACGTCATTGGAGCTACATCATTAAAATTCTTACAGCTGACGAAATTTTAATTATTTGCAGCAAGTCCTACATAAAAAGGACCAGTGTTTTGTTTTAATGTTATTTTACCGCCGAAAGGGATTGATTTTTTCTACTACAAATCAGTGGAGTGCTTTACTCGATTTCCTTGCATGCGCACATAATATCCGGCTGTTACCATTACACATGTTCGTGTAATATTATTGCTCTCATTGACCCCCGAGATAACTGTATACCGGTACAGGAAGTGTCGAAGCATGCTCAGACATGACCTCCGATGTGAATAGAAGCAATCATTTTACATGAAAACATGTAATGTTAACTGCCGGATGTTTGGTGCGCTTGCGTGGAAATGCAACAAAGTACCCTGCGGATTTATATCTAAAAACCACTCCAATTAAGTCTGTTTCTTGGGAATAATCACATTTGAACAAAACATTATTCTTTTCTTATGTATCACTTGTTTCAAATAAGTACACATTTTGTCCTCTGTAAGTTATTTAATAAAAATGTGAACATCTAAAATGGTCCATTTTTTCGCCACAGATTATTTACGAAAACGGCCCAGGGATGCCCAACAAGGTACTACCAATATTAAAAATCGTGGATAGGGCCTCTCGTGCCGTAAATCGATAGCGGTTTGCGGTTGGATTTTTTTCGTAAAGGGGTGTCACTATGTTGTCGTAACGTCATGGGTCGAAAACCCCTGATTTTATTGCCGTTTAATTGTTATCTACCGTAATCACATTTGATTTAAACCAGAGGCGAGTTACCGCCTTGCTTTACGTACAGCCCGTTTGATTCGAATCGGAAGCGGGCTTACATCCATGCCTTACATGTACATACAGCGCGTTTGGTCATAAACCAGGATAATTTGGAATGTAGTGATATTCCCTTAAATGGTGTAAATTGTACGGTCGTCGTTAGAGATTTACAGTTGTATAAATACACCGGAACTATCTCTATGATGTCATGCAGCTTTATATCAAGTTATTATTACTGCATTAACTATAATGATTCTTGGGAATGCCATGGTATAAAAAGATATCCGGAACGCGCAATGTTTACATAAACATCAATAAGTTTCGTGAAAAAAAAAACGAATTTCTTAAAGTTTTCCTTTCATGCAAAAAAAGGATGTACCTATGCCCGTAATATACACGGCTATCACAACATTTCAAAATAGAATCGATTCTACTTCTTACGTCGAAACAAAAAGATACGGGCCTACACCCGGGCCATCTTGTTCGGTACTTTTTTTATTTGCTGATCTGTGGCTAACGTCGTCCAAGATATTGGCGGAAATTAATGCGCGATGGCCTATATCGTGGCGTACGAGAGTTGTCTCAGTCTCGTCCACTATATACGCTCTCACGAGAATACGATTGCTATCGTAACTATGTCTTAACTCATTCTTTTGGGGTTTTTTTTACTTGTCTATTTGTTTACTTACATATTATGTACTTGTCAGGGGAAAGAATTCCGGTCCTAAAAATACCATTAAATTTGACTGAAATTGAGAAAATGTATCCCACCGTGAAGCCAGGTGGTCGATGGAAACCTGGCAATTGTACAGCACGTCATAAAATAGCCGTCATCGTTCCATACAGAGACCGAGCGACTCATCTGAAACTTTTTCTTCGGCATATGCACGCATTTTTACAGAAACAACTGTTGGACTATGGTATTTACGTTATAGAACAGGTGAGTAACTTCTTAGTCTGACACCATTTGTCTATGGTATTTTAACACCATACTCAAGGCATTTTACTTATATAAATCACGTGTATCCTGTTGATAACTAAAGGGAGTCAACTCGAGTACTGGAGTACTGGAACAAGAGGTTTACAAACATCCAGGCAAATAAGCTGAAAAACATACACACGATAGTCAAATATGGATTGTATTGTATGCTGGCTACTATTTAATAGTATTGCTTATGTTATAGAAAGCCATATTAAACCTCAGACGATAGCATCGGTACGTTGATTCAAGTCACGTCTAAGTAAACTCCTTGCTACTTTATTATATTGTGACTTTATGACAAATCGTATTCTCGCGAGAGTTTCTATAGTGGACGAGACTAAGACAGTTCTCGTACGCCATGCCATGCCAGGCCATCGCGCATTAATTTCCGCCAGTATTTGGAGCAGCCTATCAACCACAGACCAGCAAAAACAATGGTGTCCAGCACAACTTGGTTGACAAAAGGTCGCTGAAATCAGCTGACCAATGCAAAGCCGATTGGTGTTTGTCCTTTCTTGCCTTTTGCTATTGCCAGTTGAATTTTTGTGTCCTTTACACGTTGGGCCAATACTCCGTGTTATGAGTGAAATAACCTCGAATACGGCGTTAAACCCTACTCAAGTTGCCACAGTTTTACCAAATATCTAGTTATGATCAACAGACCGTGTTGGGATATGTGTCCACCATTTATTTACCGTTCACAGAATTGAATCGACCGCGGGCTTATGAGGGAGTCACACCGTCTGACTTCGCCAATCGGTGGGGTCTTTTGTTAAACAGTTTCCTCCTGGTTTCGCACTGTATTTAAACAAGCCAGAGTAAGATGCATGTTTGAGTGAAATACCAATACGCACAACGGTATATCCCATACAGATACACAGCTTTCAACAAAATGTCCTAGGTTAGCTTCCGTCTAATAATACAAGTAATCGTGTGATTTGCCAGGTCGAAATTGCCCTCGACGGTGATTTAGTGGTTAACGTGTGGTCCTTATCCTACTTCTAATCATAATGTACCGCTCGAGTCCGTCTGTCAGCCTCTGGCCGTTCGAGCCCGTCAGTCAGCCTCAGGCCGTTCGAGTCCGTCAGTCAGCCTCAGGCCGTTCGAGTCCGTCAGTCAGCCTCAGGCTGTTCGAGTCCGTCTGTCAGCCTCAGGTCGTTCGAGTCCGTCTGTCAGCCTCAAGCCGTTCGAGTCCGTCAGTTCCCATAAGGCGAAATGTGCGGATTCGTCAAATGCCCTTGACTATAACGTCAAATGGTACATCCATGCAATATGACGTCAATTGAACTGATATGTTTATGGTTATCGTTAGGGTTTGGTTAATGATTATAGGTTTCAGGTTAGCCTTAGGGTTATAGGTTAAGTATTATCACCAATCAACAAACCCCAATCAAACAAATCAAGTTTGAAGTTTTCTGAATTTTAACAACTCTACGAATTGTAACTTATTCCTTTATATTATCTTGTCAAGTTAATATATATAAATTTTCTTTCCAATTTTCTTTCATATAGGCTATGCCATCCCGTTTTAACCGCGGAATGTTAATGAACATCGGATTTACGGAGTCTCTGAAGTTGTATGATAGTGAATGTTTTTTCCTGCACGATGTAGATCTATTACCAGAAAGTGAACTAAATTTATATTACTGTACGGAGCAGCCACGCCATTTGTCAGTGTCTATTAATACTTTCAACTACGTGTAAGTTGTTCTCTAAATAACGTTGTAGTAAAAACTCAACTTGTATAAAATGATAAGACTATCAAGACCTTAAAAAACGGTGTCCTTAAATGGGCAGAGTCATTTTTAAAGCGCATAATTGTATGCCAGACTTCTAACGCCACACTGTTTCCAATGTTTCAGTAATATTACCTGCTTTTTAGTAAATATTTGCCACAATCATTTAAACTTCTGTTTGAGGCACTTCTTTTTATGGATCAGTTTATAGTTACTGGATTGATATATATGTTATGGAATTGGAAGACCTTTATGTGGAATTATATGTCCACCACACAAGTTTATTCCTGATGTGGCCCTTACAAGGCCCGCGGCCGTGGCTTAGTAGTAGCATAGGCGCTTACTAATCCTACTTCAATCTACCGATCATGGGATCTAGTTCGTCTTTCGACCATCAGGTATATGGGTGAGTCATACGATATGGCTCCGGCAATCGCGGGGGGGGATTTTACGAGGTTTCT
>JAVFBW010125070.1:5910-23884 GCA_034783835.1 Mopalia ciliata
AGGACTCAATCCTGTGAACAAAAACACCAAAGTAGGCTGAGAGGCACTCACTAACAACTAAGCCACAGCCGCGACCATTAAAACAAAAGGAGACTGAATTTTATAAAAATCAAACTATTGATTTTTTGATTGACAAAATCTGATGACCATTGATCAATCAATCATATTGTCGGATCAATCAAAACAATCTGTTTGTAGGCTTGCTGTTTTTGTAATTTATTGATAGATGACCGAAAAGAAAAGCAATCCATCATAATCCCTGTTGTTGAGAAAATAGATTAACATTTAATAGTACTGTCTCAAAAGTCTTTTTTTTTTTCTCATTCTATGGAATCATGGCCTTATTTAAAACTTCCATCAAAATAAAGATGAATCTAATACAAAAATACCAAAAACTGGTCACATCTGATTTTCAAATAGAAGTATATAAAAATGACTGGTGTGACTTCTGAAACATAAACACAAAAATGCATTGCTTTTTTAAAAAAATTATAGATATACACAGATATACAGGAACTGAAGTGAACACAGACCAACATCAAATATCAAGAGTAAAGCTTAAATTACATTTTAAGAATATAAAGGTAGAATGTTTTTCAAAGTTTTCAGACTATTGATATCTATGAGTGTAAAGTGCTGATCATCAATTCTCAATCAATCATAGTTTGGTTTCTGATCAATCAGACAGAAGCCCAATCTGTTTGTAGCCTTCCTATTTTTGTCAGTTATTGATGGATGACGAAATACAAAAGCAATCCATCATAATTCTTGTTCTTCAGAGAAAAGTGGAGGATTTGTTACCCTCTGGCACTCCTAATTCCATATGCTGAGCTTTATCCGTTAAACTAAATGTATCTAAGCAACCTCAAAGACCGTCTCTGTCATTGTTTCTCCGCAATAAACGGTGAAACCTTCTGCAGTTTTGTGGAAATCATGTCAACCAATCTTTTACACATTACGGCTCAATAGGTCATTCCACAATGACATTTCTGACTAAAAACAAAATTCTGAGTTGGTCCTATCTGAATTATTTCATATTGATGTAAAAAGAGTAATTCCCTTTTAATACATGCTAGATATGAGGAATATGAGCCAAATATTACACAATACATTTAAACTTAAATTGAAAACTATAACATTCAGATGGTGGTTACTTGAAGCGCTATTAAATTCGTTCCTGTATGAGATGAGGTCAAGCCATGTTGTGGGTCTCTCTCTTACCCAGTAGTATATTAATCTGGTGTTAGCGTCTCTTTCTACTAACTCTTTCGAGCAACCGGCCCCAGGAGTGTTTAAACATTTTAATAAAACTATTATCTGTGGAACGGATTCAACAAAACAATTTCTGAAATTAGTAAACATTCAACGGAAACAGTTTCCTAAGTTTATCAATATTTATCCAAGTTGCTTTTTTTTTTAATAATGGTGCAGCTGCTTGATTGATGCATTTAAAGATTGGTTGATATTTTAAGGGTAAGGGTATTTTACTCAATTATACATCAGTACAACCATAAAATGTTACGTCAATCTGATAAAGTTAGACAGTTAATCTTCCTCCAGTGCTAAATAAACAGTGTTACCACACTACAAACAAACATTTTTTTAGCCGGAGGGCTTTAGCAGGTTGAAAAGATAATCTCCAAACAGTACATTTTTTTAATATGTAAACATAAGCTAGATTTCTGTTTAGAGTAACAAAATGGGACTTTATTTTGTTGAATAGGCCCTTTGCATGTGTGATATGAGATTATCTCTACCAGGTAATATAAATTTTACATAAAATAAACCATATCTCCAATAAATCTCCAATTTATTGCCCAATGAATATAAACAATATCTCAGATGTTAAGATAAAGAAATGCACATAATCCCTGTGGACACAAGCTCGATTTTCATTCTCTACAATGAAAAAATATATATATAATAAAAATGTCTGGTAGAAATTTGATAAAGTAAAGACATGATTGTAAAGTGCCAAAGAAGTTAACATTACAGAAACATTGGCGTATACATCACTTTCTCATTAACACAATTGACAATAATTCCGGCAATAAACATTGTGTAAAATTTGATTAGAAAAACAAAAGATTCAAAAGTTCAAAAGAAGTAAATTGTGATCAAAGAATCACATAAATTGAATTTCCATTGAGTTGGTATCTGAGAGGGCTTTATCTCTGATATTGAGTTTTGGGTTTGTAACAAATAGCTTCGCCTCTCTGAAGCATTGCATTGTGGATTCAAATCGAGAATGGTCATTTCCGCCCATCCAATAGTGACCGATTACACGGGGCTCTAACGACGTGCAGGAAAATCAAATCAGCCCCCTATAGAATTTCCACACGCCTTTCTCTATGTTCGCTAAAGAGACTATTGATAAATGTATTATTGACAGAGATTTGGTTCTGGGAATTCAGGCACCATGCTGTGACTCTGAATACACACTGTTGCATTTGCTAATATATATCATCTGAGAAGAAAACTAGAGGCGAGCTAAACCATAAAGTCAATGACTGGGCACAACATGATTTTGGTATATTTGCTTAGTGTTTTATGACACATTTAAGACTGCTTCATTATATACCAATGCTGATTATACACTATACATGACCTAACTTCTGTAAACTTGTGTACTCAATGGTATTTCACTTAAATAATGACAGATTGTCCACTTCACACTGTACACAGCCTTATTACAGTGGAAAACCAGGAAGAAACCTCATGAAAACCACCCCCTATGAATGCCGGAGCGACAACATGTGACTCACCCATATACCTGATGATCGACAGGTGTACTTGATCCAGTGAACTGTACATCGAAGCAGGTCCAGTTTAGGAAGCGCACTCGCTACCACTAAGCCATGACCCCGGGCCCCTGTAAACTTTATTTAAAACTTTTATGTAATAGTTTGTTTGATATTTAAAATTGTGCTTATATATAATGATGTTTCGGTGCAGATGTATGGTGGAAATGGAGAAAATGCCTTGTTATCACAACCCAGAATCTGTGCATGCAGTTATCAGAAAAACTGCCTTTTCTACATGGTTGACAATCAACATCAAACCTGTGCAGATCAAGGCAGGGGTTCAACAATCCAACGAGTTTTAACAGCTCAGTTACAGTATTTCTCGATACAAAAATTGAAGATATGAACTCAAGATATGGCCAACATGATTATTAAAGCGTATCTAAAGTTTCTAATTTACTTATTTTCACCCAAAAAAAGAGTATGTTATTCTGTAGTCAGAACACAAAATCCCAATTATATTTTATTACTTTTTCATTCTGTGTACACGGATCTGTATTAAAGAAGGTTGTTATCTTTTGTTTCAGAAACCATTAGCTAAAAACAACACTTTTCTAAGAGTTCTGTTTTCTTAAGACAGTCTGATCAGAGATTGGTACTAATAGCTCTAACACTGATTGAATTCGGTAACAACATCGTAATAATAGATGTGATGACACCATTACTGAGAGACCAGCGCAGACAGTTTGGGAGGTCAGGAGCACTTGTTATCAGACATCTTTCATTTTCTCTCCTTATGAATGAGAGGCCTGGACGTGAACGCGGAGCAGCTAAATCCATTCCTGCTATTGTATCTGGAGTCGGGATGGTGGTGGCAATCAGGATATGTGAAACGGGTGATCTCCTCTCCGCAGACAAATACAGAGTCTCTCAGACAATACCAAGCATGTTTCTTGCAAGCAAGTAAATTTTCAGGCCCAGCAGTCACAGTTAACCACAGATCCTTTCTACGAAATTAAAATCTTCCGAGACACAATTTTGCCGACAACGGCATGCATCCTCATCCAAAGTTTGCCAAAACGTAGCTGTTTTACCGTGCTGTGCTCACCACTTTATCTCAAAGAAGATTAGATACATGTTCATTCACACTGGAAATGAAGATATCTCAAATGTATTTTGGTTCCACTTATGTTGGAAGCTATGTAGTTATGAACAAAAATGGAAGTAGTCTTAAAGAATATTATATAAAATTCCCAGATCTCGGCATGGTTGATTAAAACCAGGTCTACTAAATTAGAGTTTGTTTATCTCACTATGGTACAGTCGATTATGAATTTTGAGGTGGATACATATACATTTATTTATTATTTATATGTAGATGAAAGAATTCTTTTCAATCTTAAGTATGATTTTCCACTCCCATTATCAAATAATATTAAATGTTATTAAATTCTGTTGAAGAATTTTATGCATTCCAGAGTGGTTTATCTAAAATCACAACAAAAAATACTTGATATATAATTATAAAATTATATTTTTTGACTTTGGAGGTTACAAACTATCTCCATCATCAGCAGAGTAGATAATGATTATATGATTTATATATAAGTTTAACAAACAATGAATAACCATGACAGAAAGAACAGTTGACACTGTCAACTTGAGACAGTTTCTGTGGACAAAAAACATACTGTATTTTCCTTATTTTGGGATAACACTTTCTTAGTTTGAACAGATTCTAGTTCGGAGTCTAACTCTGAGGGTCGTGGGTTTGATTCCGGGACGGGTTTCAACCTGCAAAATTTTCTGAACTAGAATCTGTTCAAACTAACAAAGTGTTATCCCAAAATAAAGAAAATACTGTTAAACTTCACTTTCTACAAGACACAAAAAATTATTAAAAAAACATAGTTCTGTGACAGAAACCACTGTAAACATCAATGCCAACAAATAATGACATCTTCTCAATGTAAAGGTAGACACACAATGGTCACTTTTCTAATGAAAGAATTAATGAAATCAACACGGTTAATGATGCTATTTACTTCCGCAATCCAAAGTTACCATGGTGAGTTGATAGCTAGCCAAAATGGAGGTCCCAGTTGCCATGAAAGCAATTGTATGATAGATTACTAGGAGACATCTACACTCTATAAATAAGACTGAGTGTCTTACGAGATAAGAAACATCAGCCAAAATTGCAAATTGGTACTTTTCAGTAATCCTCTGAAACATAATATAGATATACGTTTTAGGTGGATCTCAGAAAAGTGAAACATTCAGGGGAGATCAATGTTGACAACAGCATAAATCTTTCTTCAGATACTGTCAGGACAGATTTTAGACTTACAAATTTAACAATCTGTCACAGGAAATTGACTTTAATCACTTTTATTGTTGGAAATTGAATTTAATCACTTTTATTGTTGGAAATTGATATTGTTGACATGATAAAGGTACAAAGATCCAATTGATCTACAATATTTTGAAAAGATGCCAAGGTCAAGTTTAAGATCGGCAAAGCAGTAAGAGCAAGTACATGTAAGCCTACATGTCTAGCCTAAATAATAGGTTTACCTAAACTATAAAAATTTAAATTTTCAGTAGCTAGTCCTCAGTCCTCTTTTGGACAACCAGTTACTTAAAAAGTGAGAGAAAAAAATTACCATTTTGGACATCATACTTTTGATTTTTGGCTAAGTATTTTTCTTTTTCAGTAATATATTACTAGCTTACTAGACAACATTGTCATAATACGCAAGTAGTATAATATCAATTCGCATCTCATATTGTTATTTTTGAATGTTTTATTTTATCAAAAGTAATTGAGGCCCACTACGAAGAAATACAATAAATAATCAAAGAAAATATTGAACCTTAGTCAATTATTGTCCAATTAGAATTTTCCTTGGTTAGTTGAGAGAAAGAGTTGATTGGTGTTTTATGTTAGACTTGGGTTCTAGTCTATTCTTAAGGTAGTTTTACTGATATGGCAGCATGTCCAGCCTATGGGTGAGCACATGGTGAATGGAAACAGCCAACACATCCACAAGATACATGTTCACAGCAAGCAAAGGACAGACTACATACTTCAATAAAAACATCTTAGACAGATTAACAATAATGGACCCCATAACTGAACAACTTTATGTTGCCATTTATCTCAGAGAGCTCCAGGGCACTGAAAGATTCTGTCAATGACAGGTTTAATAAAGTGAACTGGAAAAGGTGGAGAGATAGTAATTGCTCAGATACAACTTATGCCTAACAACTTATTCCCAGAATTCAAGTCTATAATTAGGGTTAAATTAAAATATATATAAAACTTAGTCAGTAAACCCATTTTTTTAAACTGCTGCGAAAATGCATAATTTTTTTTTTTTCAAATTCGATTCCTGAACAGGTTTCAACCTGCAAAATTTTCTGAACTGGAATCTGTTCAAACTAACAAAAAGTTATCCCTAAATAACAAAAAATATAGTTAATCTTCACTTTCAAAAAGACAAAACATTTGCTGAAAAATGATCCACATTAAAGTGAATGTTGTTGGTTTACAAAAAAACTACCAAAAAAAATATGACCTCATCAATAAACAAGAAGAACATGTACACAGAACAAGCTCAATGACAATGATCCATGTATAAATTAAACAGACTAGTTAATTGATCCATTGATTAGGGTATTATTCCGTACTTTAGGTAATTATGCTCTTTGAGGGTGTTCTAGATCAATATGTGAAGGAAACCGGAGATCAACTTTGTTTAATGAAAATTAAATTCAATAATATAAATAAAGTATTTTGGGGATATTCAATTTTTTCTAATCCCAAGAAACACTGTTTTAATGTTTCAGTTTCATTACAGGATATGTCTGACCAAGACGTGACTAGAAATACAGATTCATGTATTTTTTACGTCCTGTAGGGGTATCAATTAAGAGGGAATTTTCAGTGGAGTAAAGCCAGCCATTAAGTAGCTCGGAAAATCTGGTCCAATTTACACCAGGACTGAGTGTGGATAAAATTCCTGGCTTTAAGAGAGTTCCCCAGTTGGAGCGATATTATTGAAGGAGTAAATTCAAGCTCAATTTACTGGGTTATCTCTTGCTCTTAGCAACCCCAGAAAGCAGCCTCTCAACAATGGCTGATTGCTTTATCAATACTAATTCTTCATCAGTTCTGCGTTATCCTCTTTATCAGCCCACACGAAATTCGCTAAAGGCACGGAAAATAAAACATCTGAATAACAGGTTGGACTTTCAGACACTAAAAGTCAATATTGTGACCAGCTGTCTGAAAACGAAGTAGAATTAAACAAACTACCAAGAGACTGACATTTCATTCAGCATATCATTTAAACCGTCTTGCATAAAGTTCTGACATTATCACACTCACCCATGGTTGAATTCCTTCAACTCAGACTGGCTAATTAAGAATTCCTCTTTCCCCTTGAGATATCGTATTTCATTTCTACCTGACTAAGGAGACATGAGGGGAATTTTAACGCTGAAATAACAGCTGGGTCTGTACAATCAAAACTTTGCTGATAATACTTGAGGGTAATGGCCCTATGAAACTTGCCTTGCTTTATGGGGCTATGCTCTTATACTGAATTATCAGAAATAGCTGATCCAGAAAATGAAATCAATTTGGCAAAATAGTGAAAAAATAAAGACAAGGTATTCAGAGTCATTTACTGTTCTTTGTTGCAGAAATATTACCAACAATGTATTATTACTGTTCAAGTAATTCAATGGTTGATGGTTTATACACTAAGATGTAGGCCTATCATTAGACTTACGGCTATTTCACTCAAGTTACAACCGCCCTCGGCCCCACTGACAAGAATCCCTGATTCAGATGTAGCTTTTCAACAAACTGCTCAATACCTTGTTATCTGATAAAGCCATGTAATAAAATCTCAGTTAAAAGCATGAATAAAATTACAGAATAAGTAAAATTCTTCATTTTCACATCAAAGGATTATAAATAATGCAGGCCGGAATCTTGAAGAAATTATTTAAAGACATGCTCTAGATTTTTCTTAATGTGAAATGATGTAATCCAAGCCTGTTCTGTAGGGAAGAACTGTCAGAACGGGGTCTCCTCATGGTTAGGCACACTTAATTTAAGAAGACATATTTTAGGTTTGCCAAATTGTTTACAGTTTTTCTGTAAATTTGCGCTGATTTTGAAAAATTTTGTAATCTGATTTTTTGGCACAAAGACACATTGATGTATTTAAAAAATCAGTCAACCAGGGGAATATATATATATAAATAAATATTATGCAAGATCTATAACATTAGAAAAAGAAAAAACAATGTGAAATTTTTGTTTTAATTCTAAAACTTGTTTGGGCTGCATGCAACAAAAATATATATTTTTTTGTTTACCTTTTATGCGTCTTATAATGCAATTTTTGAAACTTTTTTAAAATAAAAATCCATTTACAAAAGTATCTCCTTAAGAGCAGATGGATAGTTAAGTTCATTTCAGAAATTAAATCAAATTCTCAGAACCAAGAAGCAAGGCTCTGCTCTACTTATTAGCTATTTTTTTGTTTTACCCTTTGTTGAGTTTCAAACCCTCAATATCAATTAACAGGAACCCTGGCAATTTAATGTACCCTATAACTAGATTCTCTCTGCCATTTGGTCCCTTTTCAAGTAGAATTGATTCACTTCAAACCACCATCAATTTTAGCAGTCCCACAAATCAGTTCTCAAGGCAGATCATAACTGTACAAAATTATCACCAAATCCACCCAGAGGATCAAAGTTGAAAGAACAGGTTTACACTGATCAAACAAAGCCTACCTTTTGTGACCCCAAATTGTAAACCCTGGCAAGTGAACTGAACTTTTGCTTCTAATTTGAACTTTAATCAAGTACACAGGAAAAACTAAAAGTAAATGTTGTTACTCTAACAATAGACTACAATAAATCTCCTAATTTCTGTTTTAAATACATTTTTATTCCCAAAAATTTGTCAAACAAAACAAATAGCTGCCAGTCAAATCAGATGTAAAGCTGCTCATACACCATTTCAATGAAAAATTTTGTAACTTAACTGTAATAAAGATTGAGCTATTATTTAAATTTGAGAGACAAAATCAAGAAATGTGCAAAGAAACTTTCAACGCATGACATAAGTGACAGGCAATGACAAGAAAATTTAAACACCCTGCTTGATGATATTTCCCTCAAATGGAAGTGTGCCAGCCCAATGGGTAAAGGTAAACACCCCCAAAAACATTGGCAACAAATAAAAACAACATAGGACCAATACAGGATACTCACAGGACAATACAAATACATCATAAACATCATAATCGACTTCCTGTTTCTCTTTAGCTCAAAAAGCATAAGGCAACAGGAAGCCATACAACTACCACAACGTTGTGAAATTGAATCTTTCCATGCAACGCAATAATAGCTACAACTGGGAAGTACTTAAGGAAGAGGTCGAAGCATCATGAAGCTGCTGAATGTAGTGTCTTTTGATTGCCCTGTCTTGTAATTGTTTGTTGCTAGTAGTGGCAAGGGTGGTTTCTTTCACCAACTGGACTGGCATGCCGCCTTTTGAGTTAAATTACCTTGAGTAGGGCGTAAACACTAATAGAACAACCCAAGAAAGCAAGTACAGAGTTTCCAGTGAAATATATGTAACAAACTTCAGTAGATTCACACGTTCCTGACACTTGACACGATGCCAGACAAAGGTGAGTCTAACTGTTAGTAACGGAGTTATGTAACAGTGAATGGTAATCTGAGGGGACACTTTAAGACACTCCTCTCGAGCCATACTCTACCCGGAGATAAACCCACCTATGTTTGACGCTGATTAGGTCTGAGTGGTGTATATTACTGAATCAAGGTCAGAAAAAAGTTCAACATCCTCTCATTAACGGTTACCTTAACTTACTTAACACTTATACAGTTAGTCTGGCAACATCATGATTCAACAGAGGTGTACATGTATGTAGAAATTTAACAGGTGGTTCTGAAGATGGTAGGGAGGGAGGGATTTAGACTGTTTTCCAAATTACATTGAGTATTGAATGAACATGTTCTTTTAAACTTCTTGTTTTTTCTTTCGTTTCTCATTGGCTTTGCAACTAACTGTAATATTCAATTTCATGAAAGTGCTGTTGCATTGGGGTTTAAAACATCATGTGACGATGAAGATTACATGTTGACTGACAAGTAATGCAAGAAAGTGCAAGAAAAGCCAACTGCCCACCCAACTCACAGGATTGAATACAGAGATATCAAAACCAAATTGGCTACACACCTCTCCCCCCCCCCCTCCCCCCACCCCCCTTAGCTCTGCATTCACCAGGGCAACACGAAACCTGCCAATGGTTGAATGAAACCTATGATACAAAACAAGAAGCAGAAAGGCACTGTGACGAAATTTAAAGTACAAAAGAATATAACAAATATGTTAATGTTGCCCATGAATTGACAGAGCACCAATGCCCAAATTATACTCAATGCTGTCTGTATAGCGAGGACAGAACTGCAGGAATACGATAATTCTACCAATTAGTTGATAAAGCATCAATGCAGAGTGAGTTCCAACCGAACACCCTTTAACCTCTGAATGGAGTCATTGAGAACTAAAAACAAAAAGTGAAAGCTTTAACAAGAACTTCATTAAAATACCATACTATGTTTTTTGCACTATCAAAATGACTAGGTAAGTAAACTAAAAAGAAGCTGAAGTTAGATGCATCTTCATGGTTTGTAAAGCCTGTGGAGAATACAGTTGGAAGACAGCCAGAGGAAGATGGTTTTTAAAATAGTGGAAAGAGCATGTGAACCTGCAATAAGTATCAAAGTGTAGATAGACTGAGTGGCAGGTAGCCAACTTTCATTTCACCAGCATGTTAACTGAAGCGTGCCGTAAATAATGATATTGCACCTTGTTGTTTATTTATGGCCCTTGGATATCCGCAGCAAAGCAGGAATGTTCAGAATTACGGACTTACGCAGAGGAGTCATGCTTCAGTGAAATTTCGTATCCTGCAGACGCTCTCGGCGAAGAACACACCATTTTATCACCTCTAATTACTTATCACCTTCCTATTTTTGTGGTATTCCTTTTTATTACCAATGAATCACGATATCAGGTTAGATCATCTGTTAATAATAAAATGTGATGAGATTGTGTTGCAGTTATATGTACATGATGTACTGAAAATTATACAAAAACAAAAACATCTTATGCCAGGGAGTGTACATGTATGCACCTTTTAATAGCGAAAACAGCATGAATATGTATTTAGCTGAGAAAAATTAGGGAAATCGGAACTTTTTTGCATAGTGTTACGTTTTTGTTACACATCAAAAAAAAAAAAAAAAAAGAGTCTGAGATTTCCTAACTGTATTAACCAAAAGTCTAATGATGCAATTCAATAAACTCACAAATAAACATTAACTTTATTAAAATATTCCACAAATTAAAGCGATACTCTGGGCTGCAATAAATCGCATATAGGTAAAAAGGAATTGTTTCTTATTTTCAATTATGCTCTCTAATTTTCTCGTCGAGCTATATCCATTTTATAATTGTATCTTAAACAATGGGTAATGCACAAACTACAGTCAAATATATATCACGCACCTATGTCTAGATACTTTTGTCACTAAACAGAAAATGTCTTCTGCCAGTGGTAGTAGGAAGGTATATATCTGTAACCCTCGGGTTATTTTATAAAATGAAGAAATGATAAGTCGATGCCATATTTAAGTATATTTAATGGTAACGGTTTAGGGGATATATGGGTTATTTCAGCCAGGAGTATTGCTTAAAATATACATTCAGAATCGTATACATATAGATAAAAGAGCTGTTAATACAGCCATAAGGGGAGACTACATCATTCCTGCAACTGTGGAAACAGCAGGTCAACCCGTAGTAGTGATTAAAGTTTAGAAAAAATTACAGAATCGAGCTAACATATTTTTCACTAACAGGTGAGACGAAGTGCTGTAAATAATGGCATCCCACAGGGTTGTCTACTTATGGCACATGGATAGCCTCAGTTGAGTAGAATTTTATCACCTCTAATTACTCACTTCTTTCGTAATTATCTATATTTAGTTCAATTATCATTAAATCAAGCTAACTTATCTGTTAATAATAGTGTATGAGTAGATTTAACTGACACGTTTCAAGTTGTAAGATGCACTGGAAACATAAACCAAAATATCCAAAACCTGATACTGTATAAAAAGTCCCTTGTAGAAGAGTGGTCTAACTCTGACGGTTGTGGGTTCGATTCCAGAACGAGTTTCAACCTGCAAAACTTCCGAACTAGAATCTGTTCAAAACTAAGAAAATGTTTATTGTTATCCCAAAAATTAGGAAAATACTGAGAAAAAAATTACTCTTTACAAAAAATTGTCCCAGTTCAAGAATTCTATCTTTAGATTACATTAACATGGTCATTATTCCTTTTCCTAAGATTGTTTCATTGAATTCAACGTATGTTCTTAAAAATATTGAATGACAACTGAATTCAAATACAGCAAATTTGCCACAATGACTACCCAAAGCTATAACGTTTTTCGATGTTAATTTTTGTATATTTAAACTTGTGGAAATTGACTGTTGTACAAATACAGCCATAGGTAAGGAATAGTGGGAACGCAATGTAAAAGAAAGGTACATATATCAACGTTAGGAAACTAGATGGCCAGACCACCAACTTTTCATCAGCTTTTATTTATGTTACGAGCTTATTGAAGCATGCAAGCCAGTTCTGTTGGGGAGAACGGACAGAACGGGTTCTCCCCATGGTTAGGCAAACTTAATTTAGGAGGATCGATTTATAGGTTACCCACACTATTTGCAGTCTTCCTTTAAATTGACATTTTGCTACTGATGTTTTAGAATTCTGTCATCCAATAATCAATGAAGATTGTATTTTAAAGCAATATTGCTTTATTTTCACAAAGATACATTTAAATCAACAAACCAGGGGAAAATGCAAATGTTACTTGACCGATTTCAAGGTTATGCCGGTTAAGATTACAGCACAGGCTTGAGAAAATGCCATAAATAATGACTATGCATGTACTTGAGAGTTGTCTATTTATGGCCCTTTGATACCCTCAGGTGAGTAGGGACCATCAAAATGACTGACTTACATATAAGAGTCATGCTACAGTAACAGGCTGCAACCTGCATATGCTCTCGGCAAGATACTCTGCATTTTATCCTCAGCAATTACTTATTAGTTTATTACAGTCCTGTGTTGGCTATGTTAAGTTCTATTATCAGTTAATCACAATGTCAGATCTGGTCATCTGTAAATAATAGCATGTGATGTGAGGAGACAGTACAACTCAATGGCACGACTTTGCTGCAAAACATACACACAATATCGTATGCACAGAGTTATTTCTTTATATCACTCACTGTTTATAACACTGAGTTGGGCTTGCTTGCAATAAAAGAGCAAAGCAGAAACCTTAAATAATTACTTGTGTTTTTTTTTTGTTTTTTTTTCTTCTTTAATTGTGCTTTAACATCATACATGTACACAAGGTTATTTCACTTTATGAGTAAACAGATTGTCTATTTCTTAGGGTGGAAACCCAGGGGGAAACCTGATATGTACTTAAACTCATAAAATAATTAAACTAAAAAACAAAACTAAAAGAAACCAAAAAACAAAAAGTAGTCTTCAAATATCCATGGATATCTACACTGATTGATACATTATAAACTATCTTTTATAGCAGTTGAAATCATTATATAATAAAAAACAAAATGAAAGCCAATAGCAAATCCAGGCCTTCTGATTTGAGGTGTGCTGTCTTATGCTTTAACACTGATCACTCACCTCAAATCAGAAAGCCTGCAAATCTTTTTGAGGAAACATATATCAACTTATATCAATGATTAAAAATCTACCTTACAAGTACATGTATCTATAAAAAAATATATTTAAGTATCTGTTTTTCCTGAATATTTAGGGACCATACTGTAATTTATCTGACCCCCTAGAGTGGTCCAAGTATCATGTCCCTAGAGTCCACTGTGAAATGACCTTATATGACCCCAACCCACCCACTGGGAGCAGGGGCATTAAAATACCTACATGTGTATACTAACTGTCTACACACACACACATCTGTGGTATTGAGAGTAGTATGTATTACTTCCAATAAAAACCTGTCCACACCGTTCATTTCAATCTGTAACCTCTGATTTACTGTTGTACATTTTATCTGTATGATTGGGGGTTTAGCACCAAATTGAAAAGTATTTCCCTCACACAATGGCATGCTAGCCCAATAGGTGAAGACCAAGCCTTGACAACACTGGCCGTAAACAAAGACCAGACAGAATCACAGGATATTATGCAAAGACATTCCAAACATATAGACTTCATATTGTCCTTGAGCCCCCCCCGAGAGCACCTGGGCAACAGGAAGGGCAACTGCCTTCAAACCTTTCAAGTTAACCAGTTGAAGAAATAAGTAAAATATTACTTTTCAGAGTAAACCAAATACACTCAACACTTGATTCAATAATATTGGTCTATAAATAGGAACTTGTTTACACCAGCTGCTGGTAGGAGCAAATTAATTTTAAAATCACTCCAAATTGACTTATACTCAGGACAGACAAGAAATACAAAAGTTCAGTTTATCACAACATAAAAGGTTAACACAGGAGAAAAACATTACTAAACTTTACTTCACTATTATATTATTAATAAAAATAAGCCTACTAATTGAGGACTAATAGTATAGATAATATTCAGTTATAAGCCATAGATTGTTTGTTTGTTTGATTGATTGGTTTATTAGGGTTTAACATCATACTCAAGGGTATTTAACTTATATATATGAAGATGGATTGTCCACTATACACTGCTCCTTGTCTAATTACGATGGAAAACAGGGATAAAACCTCACTAAAGCCCCACCCGAGATTCCCAGAGCCAGAGCCACATCGTATCACTCACTGATATACCTGATGGTCAACAGACGGACTTGATCCTGTACATCGCAGGCCTATTAGCCATGGTAAAAGTTATCAAAAGAATAGTTTAAAAAGATATAAATTGACACATTCTGTAAAATACAACTGGGCTTCGAGAATAATCTATTACTAATAACAAAGTCTTGTATGTAAATCTGAATCATTTTGGATGTAAGACTGAGATTTTACAGGCGCAGGATGCATACATGTTATATGTACAAAATGTTAAATTTTACTGTGGCAGATCACACAACTGAACAAAAGGAGCTCCAAGAAGTCACAGACAAACCCTTTAAACTCATTAAGATACAATACTGGCTTTATTATCATTTATTTTAGGCAAAACATCACGTGACATTGATTGTTTGTTTGTTTGATTGGGGTTTAAAGCTGTACTCAAGGGTATTTCACTTATATGATGATGGATTGTCCATTTCACAATGCACCCAGTCTTAACTGGGAGGAAACCTCGTAAAAACCACCCCCGCAATTGCCTGAGCCACAATATGTGACCCGTTCATATACCTGATGTTCGACAGGCGGACTCGATCTGGGGAACGGTACATCGAAGCCAGTTCAGTTTAGTAAGCGCACACACCACCACTAAGCCATGGCTGTGGGCCTCAGGTGACATTGAAGATAACACATTGACTGACAGCCTGTACATGACAAGTAACGTGAGAAAGTATGAGAAAAGCCAATCTTGCACCTAACTCCTTAAACCATTCCTCATCTAAAGGAAGAACTACAGTGGCTTGGTGGAATCACCCAGTGACCCACAATATTTAGAGAGTTTACCAAGATCTCCAGACAGGGCAATCTCAAGTGCTAGTCCATGTAAATATTTACACACAAATTCTTATAGCTGGTAGAAGTATGATCAAAACAAACCAGCAAGAACCTAGCCAAGGATACATGTTACTTTGTTGAACAATTTTCCTCTACAGTTGGAGGGCATAAGCAAATAAATTTGTTTTAAATAAATTGCTACGCCAGGCATTAGGATTCAGTGGTTGACAGGTTTGAGAATAGCAAAAAGAAAAAAAAAAATAGTTTGAAAAATTTTGCCAATTGGAAGGAGTTTCAGAAAGGCTGAAGTTGTTTCAATATTAATAGGACATCTTTATAGATGTGGTAAAAAATAGCAGATAGATGAATGTTAGTTAATGCCAGTTAATGTATTTATACTAAGACAGATTGATATCCCAGATAATTTCTTTACTTCCACCCACACAGTTGCTGTGAGCTACGTGTAAGAAAGTTTTAATAGTGCCTCCTGGCGTAGCAGGGAGTCAAACGAGTTGCAGCAATTTGCATCTATTCTAATCGAGGCATTAGGAAAAATCTGTCATGTTTGCTCATTTTGGTGTTGAAGACAAATTGGTACACATCTATAAGGATCAACTATATCAATGTTTGTATCAAGTTTCAATTTATGGTTTCAAGAATATATTGTTGAAGACAAATCCGTAAACATTTATTAGGCTGAACTATATCCATTTTTGTATTAAGTTTCAATTGATAGTTTCAAGAATACACTAAAAAATAGCTTATGTTTCATCAAACACCTATGATCATTTTTTTTATGTCTCAGCTAACGTTTTGATATTGATGAATGCACCACAACAAACATGAACATGAAAGGAACATAATAAATTGTTCTTCGTGTAAGATTCATTTTAAGTTTCCTGTGGTATAGTCAGTAGTTGATTGGTTGTTTGTGAGGTTGGAGTTAAATAGTAAAAACCACAGGAAATATGGAAGGCTTACAGGAAGACTTGAACCTCTGCTATAAATCAACGGAGCATCAGTTGAATCAGTTGTAGAATTTGCTTAAATGATCATTTCACAGGATTGTATTATAGAACTACAGCACACAAACTAAACAGGATAACAAATTTGGGACCGGTGCACCCCTGGAAAATCATGCGACAAGGAGCCCCACGGTCTTGTGAAATCTTACGTCTTCTGAGATTTTTTATTTTTAAATTTGAATTTAGCGCATAAAAGTTAAACCTACATGTATAGTACATGGTGTTTAAAATTCTACATCTGGTGAGAAAATTTTAATCTGAAAATTAATGGCCGTAAGACATTTTGCATTTTTTCCAGGTGTGGACAGGTTAAGTTTCACTGTCCTATCCACAAAGACAATGTAATGCCTTTTAACATATTAAAGATATGTCAAGGTCATTTGTCTACTCCTTTAAAGATATATAATGGGATATCGGTTATGTTATACAGTCCAAATGAATGGAACACGGAATTAATAAACTTTCAGATGAACCTCGTGTCAGTACATCAGATATAAATATACCCTGTACTTACCAATTGCAGCTTTTCCCCAAATTTCAACTTCAAATTCCTGAGATCGATTAAATGCTAGGACTTGACCTCTGGTTTTATCGTGACCTTGAAGGCTTTCCTGTTCCCAGAGGAATTTAGGTTCTTCAAATTTTTGTGGTTCATCATCATTTTCAAACGCCTCACCCCATGGATTCCAATCTTTGTCGTCATCCTTAAAATCTGAAAGACAGATAACAAAATGAATTGCTAAACATTCTGAAGTTTTCATAGACTGTTTTTCACACTGCACTTAGCTCAAGTGGTTGAGCACCAGTCCAACAAACTGACAAAATTATTTACAAAGTCACTGAGAACAAGGATATTTTTAATACATATGAAAGAAAATTACATGGCTGACAAAACCTGCTGTGCTGTGACATATGAAAACATCTGGGCTATGAGTAAGGGCCATAAGCAGGAAACAAATGTTTTAAATTGTTAGGAAAAGACTATTTTGGCCATCTGTAACTCAGACAGAGAGGGTGGTTGGAGGCATAGTATACCGCAGAAATAAAGAGGAGGGTGTCTCAAATCACCCTTTTTACAGAAACAGGATGTCTTTTTTTTACTGCTCTGTATCTTTTCCATGTTAAATTTGACTGAAACCTGTGTCTCGAATGGCTTGTTGGGTGTCTTTAAGGCACTGAGACACCCCGCTGTCTAACACTGTGGTTAGGGCCTTTGCTTCAACAGCATCGATCCCCCATTTAAAACTTAAATATAACAAGAGATCCATGAATGGATCTTGACGCCCACCATTGAGAGATTGACTCCTTATAAAAGTTTTATATGAGAATGAACTTCTTTGGACTTTAATGTTTTCTAAACATGTTTTAATGGGTAAAACAGTGTATTTGTTATTTCATGAGAAATCAGGTCT
>JAVFBW010125071.1:0-14398 GCA_034783835.1 Mopalia ciliata
ACATCTGTTAAGTTTTTGGCCTGTTGTGGTCATTTGTGGTAATGAATAAAGCTAATCGTGTTCAATTATAACAAACGGTAATCTTTCAATTATTAGATATCAAGCAATTAAGATTTTCCTGCCAAGAGTGGTGACATAGCCGTATAGGGTTTACACAATCGCACAGCAATTTGACTCATGTCTCTTCATATTCTTTAGAAATAAAATTTGTTTATTCAACTGTCCGCCTTTTATATCTTTTCGATGTTACTGGAAAGAAGTCAACTGATCAGGAGGCACCTTCTTATTGGCTAAAGTTCTGAAAGGTCTTCGCCAACATTGCACAACGTGGTTAACCTTTTGTATTTATACAGCAAACTATCATATATATATTCGCTTTTGCCATACTTGTTATTTAAATGGTGACACTATTTAAAAAGTATCGTATTGGAAAGATTAAGCTCATACCCATTTTGTTTGCCATTTACTTTAGCTGCCTATTACTTTAATGTAACATACACTACCTGACATTAATTTTATTGTACTAAACTTACCTTTTAAAATTATTTCTCACCAATAAAGAAAAATGTCTCCTGCGAAGTCAAATATAAATTATGGATAATAAGATGAAACTATATATAAGTAGATGGTTGACTTATGCAAAATTGGCTATGATGCACATGTAAATTGACTCATTAGTTAGACATCTCTTGATATATCTGTATATCATTTTACCAAAGGTAGGTCAAATTGTTGATGTGATCTGATTATTTTATTTTTTTATCATTTTTGAACCCCAGTGTAAGATAACTAAGAACAAGATAAAACAACTGAGCTCATCTCTGAAGTCCCTCCTCTTACAGGTTAAATACTGTAACAACATGTAGACTGGGATTGGAGATTGAAGTTGTTCAGTTCTCCTGAATGTGCACTTTTATTTTTATTTTCATCAACTCCTCTTAGTTCTTTTCTCTAAAATGTGTTCTTTTAGTTGAGAAGTGAGCATAGTCCATACAGTGTTTTCATATTGGAATATTCTTGGACATTAACCTATCAAGAGAACATACTAATCAACCAGTATGGCGACTGTACGCTCTGGAGTGTTAACACGGATTAAGTCTATTATTTCTACAGATCCATTTGATGTGGATACATTGGAATTAACCTCCAATGATAAACTCCAGGCGACTACAAGTCAACTTCACTCCAATGGTAACTAATGATTTACAGCTAAAGTGAATATAATTTTTTATTTAATTATTTAATTCTAGTTTTGTTTAGGGTTATCCCTCAACCTAAACTAACCATTGGACTGTCCTGTGAGTGAAATAACCTTAAGTATGGCCTAAAAACCTGCATCAAACAATTTCAATAAAGCATCATATGGTGACCTCACTAGATAATTTGTCAGCTGACTTTTATATATAGATCAAACTTGTAGGGTGGGTCCTTTAGCTTTAGCACTCTAACACATATTTTCACCTTAAAGAAGATTACATAGTTTCTCTACTTCATAAATTATAATAATCCAACGTTCTTTATACACACACAAGCACATGCCAATGACTAGTGGTCAATTTTACATCAGTTTGTCAACTGACCTGTAGTTTTCCTTATTTTTTAATCCGCCTTTCAGATTATATGTTTTTGGTTTTGTGTGCTACATTTACTTTAATCTTAGTTGACCACAGGCTGAAAAACATAATTTTGGGGCAGGGATATTTTATTTACATTTCAGTCAGTATTGAATGTAATTGACTCTTATGAACACTGGGGGTATTGTCAATTTGTTGGTATCCATGAAGGTAGAATGACATAATACAGTTTTCTCTTTTAATTTATAGTGGAATGAAATACAGGTATTATTATTTTACTTTAACAATATATAACAAAGGATGATCCATATTGGTCTGTGTGCAAATTAAAGTCTGGCAGTCTTATCGAAAAATCGTGCAGTCTTTAAACTGCTTCCTCATGTGTTGACACTGGAACACACAAGCTCTTGTCTTAAGTGAAATGTCTGAAGCAAAATGCCACTTTTCAAGCCCAGTATTGAGCACATATTTTGTTTAAATAGCAATGGTCACACTCAGTTACCCGTCCGGAATCACTATTCAGAGGAATCACAAATCCCTATTTTGGCCTTAAATTTTCATTTCTCTCATGTGAAAATTCAGATGCTTTAACCAATTTTTATTCCATCAGCATATTATGCCGTAGGTAAAATGTCATCACAACATTTGTCTGTCTGTCCATCTGTCTGTCTGTTTGTCCATCAGTATAGAGGGCGTGAACAAGATATAAACAATACCACTTAATAGATGTTTTTTTCACATTTTGGAAACATATTGGTCTTGCACTAAACTACATTCCTATTTATAATGCAGTCATTCTAATCAAATTTCGGGTTTCAATGGCAACATAATGATACATAATAATGATAGCAATATATTGAATGACGTGAGCACGTTTAAAATCATATTGTTAATGTATTGTTTTCAAATTTTGGAAACACATTGGCCTTGCACTACTTCCTATTTAAAATGGGGCCATTCCAATCAAATATCTGGTTTCCATGGCAACATAAGGATACATAATAATAAAACAGTATACCAGATGACATGAACATGTTTAAAACCATACTGCTCAATGCAGTGTTTTTCAAATTTTGGAAACTCATTTGGTGTGGCCTGACACTAAATTACATTCCTATTTATTTTAGAATCAGTATTATCATTGTAATTAGGGGAAACAAATCTCCTGACATGAAAAATACATATGTGCAATTATAATCAGAACAGATTTATTTGCTCCGACATCTAATATTCAAATTATATTTTGATTATTTTGACCAATACAAATGCCAAGGCATTAATAATCCAAAATGTAACCATCCTTCTGATTCTTTGAGATGAATGGTCCTATGAATGATTGAGATTCAAGTTTTCACTTCATCAGACAAACCATTTTCAATAAAATTATGAAATTCATGACCAATAACAATGATTTTAAATCGTCCAAAAAATAATGACCATATTTCTAATTAATAAATGTGTTTGTATTTTTGCAATGTGATTTGATCTCAAGTCCGTTAATTTCCTAGATAAGAGAAATCAATAGGTCTTTCACCCTGCTCCTTTAATTTAAACACATTGTCGTGTCATCAAGTTTAATGGAGGGGCATCTTTATGGTTAGTGGCCCCTGGATATCAGTCAGTTTTATCAGGGGAATTTGTTAAGTACCATAATGGGAATGTTGGCCAGGCTGTAAGTGATATGTGGATGACAGCTCTGTTAATGACGGAACCTCTGAAGATGATCAGCCTTTGCATAGGTTAAATCAGTATGAAATCAGGCATGTCTGGTGGTCTGAGATTACAAATGAACAGCCTGCAGGCTAGGTACAATCTGCTGGGAACAAGTTCTCTCTTTTTACCACCTATTTGTGATAATACCAGAAGATTGAAGAAAATATCTGGAGAAAAACAAATGTTTAACCCGGATTGTTTTTCATCCCACCAGAAGGTGTTGATTTATTCAAGGATTAACCTGTGATAATTCAGTGCTACATGTATACAGGTAGACACTTGATTGGAAGATCTTATGTAGTAAGCTCAATTTCAGATAAAGATAACAGAAGGTGGCTTTTCTAGCGTTATTCCCAAGACATTGTTTGTTTTTTTCCTGACATGGTTTTTGAATAAGTGAGGATAAAGCCGAACAAATTCTAGGCATTAAGTTCTTATGTCATTTTGTCATCTTGGCAGTTAAAAAGACATGAAAGCTCAGGGTTTCTGATGAATTTCCTATTATGTATGGAGTACTTTCACTGACGATAGGTAACCACTGTCTGCTGTGGTAATACGCTAGAATTCCGTTCTATTTGTTCTAGAAGCTAGTTTGCTTTGATCCAGCTTCTATTTAATGTGTTTCTTGTACAATTTATGCTGTAAACTTGAAGATGTCTCCAATCGGGCCAAATGTTTTCTGGTTAAATGAATTAAGACAGTGATTTCAAAATTGAAAATGGCTTCCTTTGACAAAATAAAAACCAGAATATTTTTTCTCTGTCATCATATACATGTACCAGCGGACTGGTTTTATATTGAAAACACTCCCTAGCTTATCTGAATGACTTATTGCAGTGTTACAATACTGGTAGCGTGTATTTGGTGGCCTAAGAAACATCACCTGGATAACACAGACTGAGTGGCGTCGGCATGGCAACTGTTTAAGGAAGTTGTGGCAATCGAAATGAGGATAGTGAAATTGTTCAGGTTTTATCACTGTTAAGATTTTATTTCATTGGTTCCTTTAAAAAGTTGACAAAACAAACATTGATTGTTACAATTGCTTTTTGATGACAGCTACCTACAGTACATGTAAGACTATTGCCATCTGGCTCAGGGGCATATACAAAATGTCTTCACTCAGCACTGGAGGATTATTAATTAACAATATTGCAAAGCATGAGTGGTGTTATGGCGGTTGTTATTAAAGTCCTATGCTATAAAACCCTAGTATACCCTTAAGCAATGCCAGAAGCAGTAAGCCCCTAACACTTTGTCAATAACTTGACCGTATAGGGGCTTGGAGGTATATGACTATTTTGCCACCAAATTCTCTGTGGTATAAACTATATAATGGATGACTGTTTGCATGCAGCAGCGCATACTTCCTGTAACAATTGGGTCAAATTTTATGAAAATGAGGTGCCAGAATTCAAATTAAAGTGGATTTTAGCATGTGGTGGATTCTAGAAGCAAGTTGTTTAACTTCATTGTTGTGTTATATTTAACATTTCCATGTGTCACACTGCAAACTTCTACCTGGAACATGATGATAAATATTCTTTCATTTTCTATTTTTCTAAGTTTTTATTTTTTGCGGGAATATTTCAATGAGCAGTATATCAAAAGTTAAATGACATTTTCAAATCAATGAAGCAAGAAAGAAAATTATACACGATGGCTTGAAAAGCATTTTAACTTGAAAACCCCTTGAATAGGCATGAAGTAGAATTTTAATTTTTTTGACAAATAATCAAAATTTTAAGAATGAAGTGAATTTAAAAACTGACTGGTTTAAAGTTCATGCTCCAATCTGTGTAGTATACAAGTATGCATTGCCAGATATGAAAACTTATCTCTATGTAACCTACATTTTTAGTTAAACCAGCAAACTCCTACAACTCACAATAGGATGTGGTACATATACATTTAAGCTGGATGGTCTACACATGGAGTCATATTGCTGATTGGTTTGACCGGGAGTTTGTATAAGCAAGTGCTCTGTATTGTTTTGTGTGTTATGCAGTATAAAGACCAAGGAATAATGTGTATTTTATATCAACCTTAATTGATATGTAATGATTATATAAAGGACACCCAAGTATCATTGCAATAAACTATATATTTAATTGCACAGGAGATTTTGGATGGAATACATAAAGGGAATATTAGTATTAAACTGTTTGTATCTGAGAAGAATCCACAAAAATGTGTGTTTGTCGTGCCTTTGTCTGAGATTATAAACTGTATGGTGTAAACTTGATGAACAGTAAAGCTACACTGGTTGGCACATGTTCTGGTTCTGTTGACAAAAGCATGTACTAAGATTCTGTCTGACTGATAGAGTGTGGCTCCTTCTCACTGTCTTGTAGTAAGAGACATGTGGCAGCCTGGTGTGAAAAGGGATTGACGTCTATATTGTGATACAGGAACTAACAGATCACAATGTACCAGCAACTATCTGAATCATCTGAAGAGGAGAGCAGGACAGAACCTGTCTCTTGTCCTGGACCTCCTCAAAATCACAATGATCAAGAGACTAACTCAACAGCAAACACTGCAAAAAAGGCTGCATCAGCCAGTACCGATTCTACTATTTTAGATGGAATGGAAGAAACAAAACTAGATAGTACACATGCAATGGAGGCAGCCAGTATAGCTGTTGCTTGCCTAGATAGCACAGCTGATATTAAATCACCCGGAACACAAGAAACTAATTTGGACAATACAGAATTGTCTAAACCACAAAGTGTACTGGATGAGGCCCGAGAACTTTTCCATGATATAAAGGCAAAGTATAAATATGGTAGGAAATTTAATACATTTATTAAATAAATAGTACAGATTTTGATGTTGAATAAATAAATCAATAAATAAATAAATAAATAAATAAATGAATAAATAAATAAATATATGTATATGTATATGTATATGTTTAATCCTATATTATTATTTTTTTTTGTATATATAAAACTATGTAACACAGTGTATTAGGGTTTTTTGTCAACTGTAAATACCTACATGTATTACTATAATATATTGTGAATGAGGGTGTGTACATGTATGTGAGGGTAAGGAGGGCCCCAGGGAAGATCAGCTCTGCTGACTGAGTTTGTCAACCCTCTGTAAATAAAGATTATTATTATTATTAAATTGTATATACATCCATATTCCAGTCTGTTACCCTCGCTCATTAGCTTAAGGGATGTAGGTGTCAAACACAGTCATATTCTCTGGCCCTCTGGTTAACAGCAGTTTGTTTGCATAGTAACAAAGCAGTATCTACTTACCACTGGTGGAAAATTACTTTCCAACTTTAATAAAATATTCCACATGTTATGGTAGTGTCACTATTTGTTGAAACACACCGACATCATAGTGAAATACCCTTGAGAAATGTTGAAGACATGAATCAATGAACCATACATGTACCATCTTTCCCAATCTCTAGAGAAACATTGATTTTTTTAACAGAAAATATATATATATATATTTCAATTCTTTATTGTGCAGAAAGTTATGTTGTTGTTGCTATTTATTATTGGACTAAATCACCAGTACACATGTATACTTCAAATGCCATTGACCATGGAAAACTAATTTAATCAAATTATTTTGATAGGGATATTTGGTAATAGGTGTCCCTCATGACACTAATTGCTTTGTTCCCTCATATATTATATAGATGTACATTTTTAATTCTATCCAGTGACTAATTGTGTGTGAAGATTCTGTTGGGGTGATTATAAGACCTTATTCTGGGTCTGTGTTCAGTCAAGGGGGATAAGAAAGGTTTATTCTGGGTCTATTAGATGGGTTTAGTATGGGTTTTTGGTCTGTCAGGGTGATTATAAAGCTCTATTCAGTGTCTGTATTCAATCAGGGTGTTTATATAGACAGCTTAATTCTGGGTGTGTATTTTGCAAGGATGATTAGAAGCCTGTATTCTGGGTCTGTACTCTACAAGGGTGATAATAAAGCTTTATTCTTGGTCTGTATGTAAGGGTGATTAGAATGCTTTATTCTGGGTCTGTATTCTACAAGGGTGATAATAAGGCTTTATTCTTGGTCTGTATGCAAGGGTGATTAGAATGCTTTATTCTGGGTCTGTATTCTACAAGGGTGATAATTTGGCTTTATTCTGGGTCTGTATGCAAGGGTGATTAGAATGCTTTATTCTGGGTCTGTGTTTTACAAGAGGGGCTAGAAGGCTTTATTCTGGGTGTGGATTCAACCAGGGTGATTAGAAAGCTCTATTCTAGGTCTATATTCTACAAAGCTGATTAGAAAGCTTTAATCTAGGTGTGTCGTCTGTCAGGGTGATTAGAAAGTTCTATTCAGTGTCTGTATTCAATCAGGGTGATTATATAGACAGCTTAATTCTTGGTCTATATTGTGCAAGGGTGATTCAAAGGCTTTATTCTTGGTCAGTATTCTACAAGGGTGATTAGAAGGCTTTATTCTGGGTATGTATTCTGTCAAGGGGATTAGAAGGCTTTATTCTAGCCAGATTCTACAAGGGGTTAGAAGGCTTTATTCTAGCCAGATTCTACAAGGGGATTAGAAGGCTTATTCTGGGTATGTATTCTACAAGGGTGATTAGAAGCCTTTATTCTGGGTCTGTATTCTGCAAGGGTGATAATAAGGCTTTATTCTTGGTCTGTATGCAAGGGTGATTAGAATGCTTTATTCTGGGTCTGTATTTTACAAGAGGGGCTAGAAGGCTTTATTCTGGGTGTGGATTCAACCAGGGTGATTAGAAAGCTTTAATCTGGGTGTGTCGTCCGCCAGGGTGATTAGAAAGTTCTATTCAGTGTCTGTATTCAATCAGGTTGATTATATAGACAGCTTAATTCTGGGTCTGTATTGTGCAAGGGTGATTCAAAGGCTTTATTCTCGGTCAGTATTCTACAAGGGTGATTAGAAGGCTTTATTCTGGGTATGTATTCTGTCAAGGGGATTAGAAGGCTCCATTCTGGCTGGATTCTACAAGGGGATTAAAAGGCTTATTCTGGGTATGTATTCTGCAAGGGTGATTAGAAGCCTTTATTCTGGGTCTGTATTCTGCAAAGGGGATTGGAAATCTTTGCCACTACTAGTGGCAACTATAGCTACTAGACCTGAGTCCGTCACAAATGTTTGTTGAAACGCTAGCTTGTAAACAAACTTACCGATTAGCTTCAAACTTGGTCTGTAGCTTCCTCCTGTTAAGATGAGAAATTGAATTGCATTTCAACATATCCCATAGAACAAAATGACCATTTTTGCATAATTTTACAATATCGATTTGTATATAAGTTGTGAGCATGATAGCTCTGTTACAAATGTTATACAGATTAACTTGAAACTTTAAATATAGCCTCACCCCATGAGGGAGCGGGTGGGCCCTGGCCCTGAAGAATACTCCCTCGGCTTCCTCAGTCAATCGTAAGAGGTGAGAAAAGAGGTTTTTTTTCTGTTGCCCTGGTGTTTGCGGAGCTAAAGGGTAACAGGAAGCAGATTTGTTTGCGATTTCCTGTTTTTGTGTCCGTCGTCATATAAGTGAAATACCCTTGAGTACGACGTTTAACACCAATCAAACAAACAAACAAATTAAATATAGCCTCCTCCTTTTAATCAACTAATCAGATTGCATTTTTCCAAATTCTGTGAAACAAAATGGCCACCATTGCATACTTTGACAATATAAATACCTGTGTTGTAAACATGATAACTGGAGATCAAATTTACAGATTAACTGGACACTTATAGAATATAGCCTCCTCCTATTACGACAATGGATAGGATTGTATTTAACCAAATTACGAAAAACCATATGACCCTCATTGCATAATTGTGTAATATTGACGCATACGTGCTTTAAACATAATAACTTGACAACAAATCCCAAGATTAACCAGGAACTTGTATTGTGGCTTCCTCTCCTTAAGATTACGAAATAATACGGATATCACCAAGTTCAATAAACACAATGGCCACCATGGCATAAGCTGGCAATATTTCTGTCAGTTTGTGTTGGGAATTCCCAAACTTAGTTAAGAAACAGATGAGATTGCATTCACCTTATTCAGTAAACCAATGTGGCCATCACTCAGTTCCAGATGTAAACTTTAAACTTTGCTTTTCTGTTAAAACCATATATGTGGACATTATACATGTATATCATCAAGTTTCACAAAAAATATGGCTGACATTGCATATTGCACCAAAATGGTGATAAACACCATAACTTTTACTCTTTGACTTTAAGTAGGAAAAATCTGAAAATCTGATTTGGCTGGGAATATGAGTATATATTTTTTCACAAAATAAGACCCTAGCTGTGGACCAGCTTGCAACTCCACTTGTTATTGATACGAAATATTGTTTATATTGTTTATTTATGGTAAAAACAGCAGTTAAACAGTTTTTATCTCTGTTCTTTTTTTTAAATAACATTGTATATTTGTACCATTACAGGTGAACATTGCATCAAACTATCGATTGACCACATGAGTTTGTCCTGATGCAATAGTCTTTTACAATAGTTCAATTGTATCATTTATTGATACTTTCAAGAAATATGTTAATGAATGCCATGTATAGCTATATATTTTCATCAGTTAATAGAAATGAAGTAACAGGTGGTTGGGGGGAAGCTATTGGTGTTCCCTGCTCTATGGGGCAGCAAGAAGCTGCTCTGTTTGTGATGTCTTTGTCTTGTCATTGTCCTGTCTTGTCATTGTTTGTGGCCAGTTATATCAAGAGTGGTTTCCATCACCCATTCGGCTGTCCCTCTGTTTTGGCAGTGAAATAACCTTATATAGGAGGTAAAACTCTAATCAAACAAAGCATTTAAGGACAAAGGTTCATAGACATCCATATGGAGATTTTACTGAAAAAAATCAGTGTCATATTGAGTGTCACCTTTTAATGTCCAACTATTGTTTTTATCATATTTACATAGTAGAGATGGAGTCTGAATTGAGTTTTTAAAAATGATGCATTAAACTGATGTCTCAAGTTGAGTTTATTCTCCAGCTTAACTACCTATCTAGGGTAGTTGAACTGGACTACCATGAACCACTGAAGGATGATGGATAACCTACATGTACACAAAGTTATAAAATGTATTAATTTCCTGTGCTTGGTGGCTAGTCAAACTTTGTGACATGTTAAAGTACCCTATTCGCTTTCACACAAGATGTGACTGGAAATTGAGCAGGTGTTTATATGCTACACTCGATGATTTAAGAGAATACTACCACATTTCTCCAATTATTCTTTCAGTATATAAAAATCGTATGGCCTAACCTTGATTTAAACCATCTTGTTCACTTCCTTGAACACCTGTGGGTTTGATTGATCCATATAACAACCAATCAAAGTCCGTATTCACATTGTAATCAGTCCTTTCTCAGAATTATCTCCTTGCTTTTTATGGATTGAAAATGTCTTCCCTAAGTTACCTCAAGATTTTGGGTGTCTGCTTTAGTCTGGCACCCTGCCCTTCAACCCATACCTACATGTACATGTAGGTACGCTCATTATTCTTAAAAATGAATAATGAATGTTCCAAGGTGCGCGTTCAGGGGCAGGGTATCACACTGTCTGCTTTTGACTCACCAAGAAGGAGGATCTTAGCATTTGTCTAAAAATCCAAATGAAATGTTTGTCATATGATTTAATTTTTACAGGAGTGCATGTTTTATGTATTTAACGTACTGGTAAATATGCAAAGAAGAGCAAAGATTGTTTTAAAGCAAGTTAAGAGGCCAAACACGTTCCATTTTATTTCTGATTTCTATGTAAATTTAGAATGTAATTTACTGTTGTCTTGGAAATTCCACGAAAACAATATAAAACTTTATACATTTATCATCCATAGACTTGGAATGTCAAGCTCCTGTAAAGATGATGAGATATTGAAAGATTTCATCGATATCGTATGGCCGCCATTGTGTAATTTGTGCTTTCAATATGATAACATTGAACCAGCTTCATCATTTAACTTCAAGAGCTAAGAGTGGGCGGCTGGAGGGAGCTTCCTGCGTCCTGTTTTTGTCGTCCTGTATTTGTCCTGTCCTGTCTTTGTTTGTTGCCAGTGGTATCGAGGGTGGTTTCCTTCATCCAATGGGCTGGCACGTCGTCATATAAGTGAAATACTCTTGAGTACGACATTAAACCCCAATCAAACAAACAAACCGAAAGCTAAGAATTCATATATGTTTTGATCAACAGGTATTGTCTCATACTAAACTTGGTGAATTCAGTTTTCAGTATATATTTTCTGTAGAATCTTGTAAGGCTAATCTTTTTGGGACTCTTTTTATTGATTATATACAGGATGGCCTTCCAAGAAAACAAAACTTCATCTGGAAGCTAAGTGTGAAGGAGATTGTGACGTGTTTTATATTTTCTAAGGTGATTGAACCTTAAGCCAGGCATCTTGTTATTTTCTATTAATGGACAACATTTGGAATATTATTTGCAATTAATTTCTGTGATAGGATTTTTTTATCATGATGTCTGACAATTCTTATTCATTATAATAGGCTCCACCAATTTGATGGATGCACTTGATGACCTTCCTCCTGGAATTGGACAATATGATGATTTCCACACAATTGATTGGCTACGGGATATTGCCAGGGATCGCATGCGACATCGCAACATTGTTAAGAAGAAACAGGAGGGTATATGGGAGAAAGTGAAAAGTGCCCATGATGCCTGGTCTGGCTGGCTCTGTGTTTTACTGGTGGGTGTAGCAGCTGGTAAGTATCACAGTTTTGGTGTTTTCGTGTTATGAAGGAAATCTTATTTAAATATTCCTGAAGTTGTCCAGAGTAATTGCTAGCACCATTGCTTTCAGCTAATTACATGTAGATCTAAGAGAAAGCAATTAGAAATTAAATAGAATATTCACATGATATGTCAAAGGAAATAAGTTCAAGTTACATGTAGATCTAAGAGAAAGCAATTAGAAATTAAATAGAATAATCACATGATATGACAAAGGAAATAACTCTGTAATTATATATACCTGTATTACATGCCATAAGCATATCATTTTCATAGCAGAAAAAATAATGTTCTTGTATATTAATATCACCTTTTTTTATGATGGAAAATACTTATTATCATGTGAGGATGTGGTAATTTGAAACTTAATAATCAGGTATGGTTATTATAACTTGATTATAATTTATTCATATTAAGACTTTCTCCTTATTGAAAACAATATGGACTGTTGACTTTGTGATTCTTTGAAATTTTCAGATTTTTAACAAATAACGCTGACAGAAGATTGGCTCTAAATCTTATGTAAGCTGTGTCAGTTGAAAGTGACACCAGTAATGAGATAAAAAATTTTCTTAATTGAAATGTTTTTCTACAGGTGCTTCAGCAGGTATAATAGACATTGGAGCCTCCTGGATGTCTGATCTGAAGGAGGGTGTATGTGCTAGTGCTTTCTGGTTTAACAGAGAACAGTGCTGCTGGACACGGGACAATTTCACCTTCCCTGATGATGATGACCTCAAAGGGTGTCAAAGGGTCTGAATTCATTTTTTCAATAGTGCTGATCATTAGATAACAATGGGTCTTAAGTTAATCTTGATCTAAGGAAGTAAGAAAAATCATTTATCAACACAAATCTAAATAAACTTTACTAGCGGGCGGTTGGAAGGAGCTTTATTTTGCCCTGTGCTCTCAGAGCTAAAGGGGAACAGAAAGCTGATCTGTTTGTGGTGTCTGTATCGCGTCCTGTTGTTGTGGTCCTGTATTTGTCCCATCCTGTCTTTGTTTGTTGCCAGTGGTGTAGAGGGTGGTTTCCTTTGTTAAAAAAAAACATGCTAACTCTTATGTTACCATAAACATCATCAACAAACTGTGTATGTCAACACTAGTGCTGCCCTTAACATCATTAACACACTGTGTATGTCAACACTAGTGCTGCCCTAAACATCATCAACACACTGTGTATGTCAACACTAGTGCTGCTCTAAACATCATCAACACACTGTGTATGTCAACACTAGTGCTGCCCTTAACATCATTAACACTCTGTGTATGTCAACACTAGTGCTGCCCTAAACATCATCAACACACTGTGTATGTCAACACTAGTGCTGCCCTTAACATCATCAACACACTGTGTATCATAACACTAGTGCTGCCCTTAACATCATTAACACACTGTGTATGTAAACACTAGTGCTGCCCTAAACATCATCAACACACTGTGTATGTTAACACTAGTGCTGCCCTAAACATCATCAACACACTGTGTATGTCAACGCTAGTGCTGCCCTTAACATCATCAACACACTGTGTATGTAAACACTAGTGCTGCCCTAAACATCGTAAGCACACTGTGTATGTTAACACTAGTGCTGCCCTAAACATCATCATCGCACTGTGTATGTAAACACTAGTGCTGCCCTTAACATCATCAACAAACTGTGTATGTAAACACTAGTGCTGCCATAAACATCATCATCACACTGTGTATGTCAACACTAGTGCTGTCCTAAACAACATCGACAAACTGTGTATGTCAACCTTAGTGCTACAGTAAACATCATCAACACACTGTCAATGTCAACACTAGCGCTGTCCTAAACATCATCAACACACTGTATATGTTAACACTAGTGCTGTCCTAAATATCATCAACACACTGTATATGTTAACACTAGTGCTGCCCTAAACATCATCAGCACACTGTGTATGTCAAAACTAATGTTGCCCTAAACATCATCAGCACACTGTGTATGTCAACACACTGTGTATGTCAACACTAGTACTGCCCTAAACATCAACACTAGGGCTGTCCTAAACACCATCAGCACACTGTGTATGTCAACATTAGTGCTGCCCTCAACATCATCATTACGCTAACACTAGTGTACGTTAACACTAGTGCTGGCTGTGCTGCCCTAAACATTATAAGCACACTGTCTATGTTCATGCTTGTGCTACCCTAAACATAATCCATGCAGTGTCCATATCTAAACTAATGATATCCTAAACATAATCCATGCAGTGTCCATATCTAAACTAGTGCTACCCTAAACATAATCCATGCAGTGCCCATATCTGAACAAGAGCTACACTAAACATAATACATGCAGTATCCATATCTGAAC
>JAVFBW010125082.1:0-14397 GCA_034783835.1 Mopalia ciliata
GTGACCTTGACCTTAGCCTCACGACCCCAATTTTTTTACGCGACACTCCGCCTTCCCAAGTTGTACCTTTGTGCCAAATTTGAGATTGCTGGGTAAAAAAGTGCGGAAGGAATAGCCCGGACAAGATCTGAGTGGACGGACGGACGGACGGACAGACAGACGGATGGACGGACGGACACTCAAGGCGCAAACCTATAGTCCCTCCACCTCCCGGTGGGGGACTAATTAGCTACAATATATGGAAAACAAGTGAAACCAAATACATTTAAGTCACATCGTTTACTTTTGTGTTGTACTTTTACTTCACTAATATGAGGGCGTGCTTGTTCAATAGGTGAAGGAAACAGGAAGCTCCTTTGCAACCAGCTTCACCACCTTTGTGAATATGCATCGATCACAGGTTACCAACATTCTTTGTTTGTTTGATTTGGCTTTAACATTGAACTCCAGGGTATATCACTTATATGACAGATTGTCCACATCACCTGGCCTTATTACGAGGAAAAACCCAGATGAAACCTCGTAAAAACCACCCCCGGAATTGCTGGAGCCAAAAACATGTGACTTGCTCATATACCTGATGGTCTTACTCATATACCTGATGGTCAACAGGTGGACTCGATTGGGTGAAAGGTACATGGAAGCAGGTTAGGTTTAATAAACCCACACACTACCATTAAGCCACGGCCGAATGCCAGGTTACCAAGAATACAAATGTATTTTAAATACATATTTTCCATATGTAGATGAAGGATTCACCAACAGGTCTACAAAAGTCCACAAAGATAGGTGATCCATAGTTAAAAACACAGACAGGATAAATTCTCACGTTTGGACTTTGTCTTTCTGGAAGGTGCTGGACCAGAACTGTAGTAACCATCTTGAACTCTTCTGTCATACTTTGCTTTCATCTTGTCTCGTTGCCGTAGCGACCGCTCATCTAAGTGATTGGCTGGTGCTGGACTTTGACCTTTGAGAGAAACAACAAGTCAACCATTTTTAAAATAGATGTTTGAATTTGAAGAACCCATCATGAATTCAACAAAGATTGATACTCTTTGAACTTTTACTTAAAAATATTTTGTTCTTTTGTCTGATTTTATGCTCACACTGAACTATATAAGTGCATGCTTGTCTAAACATATAAGGGGAACCATTCTCCACTTCATCTGCAATAATACCAAGACAGGACATACTCGAAACATAGAAAGCCAAGTAGACCAGTAATGTGCTGCCTCCTAGCTCTAAGAGCACCAAGGCAACAAGCACCCCTGGAAAATCATGCGACCATGTGACCAATGATCTTGAGGTGTGAAATCCTACGTCAGGTATGATCATTTTTTAAAAATGTATTTTTTAAAAATACATTTTTGAGAAAAACCCACTCCAATTACTTTGTCAAACCCAAGATTTTTTTTAACCTTATTCAAAGTCTCACAGTCTGTAGAATCTAGAGAGACATTATTCACCTGAAAATTAGTGGTCGCTGGAAATTTTACATTTTTTCCACAGGTGGCAACAAGAAGCAGTCTCCATTTGTCAGACAATTGCACATTCACTTTTATCTTTAAACACAGTTGTTGATTAAGTTACAGCATATGTGAACAATTTTCTCATAGCTGGTTAAAACATCTTAGGCCATTTAACATAAAGTAATTTATGTTGTGAATTTGGGATAATCGTCATGTTTAGAGGTAATTTTACTTATATGACGAACAGCCAGTCTAATGGGAGAAAGCAACACTCCAAAAGCTGCAATACAAAACAACACAAACAGATCGGTTTCTTGTTTCCACCAAGCTCAAAGTGCATCTGGGCTCTTATTCATAAAGCTACTTAAGTATTTCTTAAAGTTAAGAAAAACTTAGCGAATTTTCAAACATCATTTTAAATATGGGTTTCAACCTGCAAAATTTTCTGAACTAGAATCTGTTCCAACTGAGAAAGTGTTATCCCATAATCTTGAAAATACAAAAAGCCATTTTGCTTAACTATGTATGGTCCAAAATGAAAGATTAAAAGTGGAATTTATGCAATATCAACTTAATTATTTCACATTCACTCTTTTCATGATCGAATCAAAGACTGAGATTTGGCTAAATATTTCTGAACTTTAACAAATACATAAGTAGCTTTAAGAATACGGGTCCTGGGCAACATGAAGCTAGCTCTCTCTAATTAAAAAGGGACAAACCTTCCATTTAAATGAGTGTTATAATCCTGGTAAGCAGTGCATAGAACTAGCCTGTACATGTATGTATACCAGAAATACAGTATAGTAACATGTGCATGGGAAAAAAACACCTGCTTTTGTCTAAATAAAAATCTACGTAAAGAATATAGATTTTTATTACTTAAATATTCATGGAAAATTATGCAGGCTGTAGTTCATCCACAAGTGACAATATACATTATACGCTCCAAAACAGATTTTCAGTCTATACTAAGATACCTTGCTTGTTTCTTTGATTGGGGTGTAACGCCATACTTAAGATCATTTCACACACATGACAGCGTGCCAGTCGATTGTGGATGAAGAAAGCCACTGGCAACAAACAAAAACTTCACAGGACAAATAGAGGCCACCCACAGGATAATATGAAGACATCACAAACATATTGGCTTCCTGTGCCTCTTTAGCTTAGGGCAGGGCAACTGAAAGGTCCTTCCAAACTGTCGGCCAGAACATACCAGGCTTCCTGTGCCTCTTTAGCTTAGGGCAGGGCAACAGAAAGGTCCTTCCAAACAGTCGGCCAGAACATACCAAACTGTCGGCCAGAACATACCAAACAGGGGTTTCCCAGGATTATGCAGACAGCATCAATATATACTTTAATTATACTTGCATTAGCCAGAGGGGTGAGGGGTAGCTTCCTGTTGCCCTGGGGCAATTGGAGCTAAAGGGCAACAGGAAGGTGATCTGTTTGTCATGTCTGTAAAAGTATGACTACTATAAAAATACCCCTCATTTGAAATATTTACCGACAATCTGTTCCTTTCATTTTATATGGGTGGCAATATATATACATTAGCAGGACATGTCCGGTAAAAATTTATATTGTCTTGTAAGGGTCCCCTGAATTTAAAATTGTGTTACATGGCCTGCAGGACAAAATTGGAAAAATGTTCGACAAAATATTTTAAACATTCCCACCCATGTTTTATATATTTTTCATGTTACCAAATACAATTTTCTTATTACAGCAGATTTCTTTTTATTCTCAACATAACAATTTAAAAAAGAAGATTATTTCACATGAAAACTGTTTAACTGGAGAATCAAGCTGGCAAATGGAATGTAGAGAGAAATAAGTGTACAGGAACAGTCCATCCAGAACAGGAGGGGAGTGAAATGACAAATGGCTGACATCATTTTTGTTGGCAGTGGGCGTTTCCCTGGGTGACCTATTTCATAAATGACCTTGACCTTTCTTGTCCAGCTGAGCTATGAAACCCATGCATAGAGAAGCTGACAGGACAAGCTCAAAACTAGATCAGGGACAAATTTTGTGCACAGAAACGAGGTCATCTTATTCTTAATTCTCTGGTAGTACCATTTCTAAGATATGCTCTTGAGAATGCACTTGTCCAGCATAATTTGGGACTACTTTACCAGCTTTAACATTCACAATTATCCCCCTTTCCAAATAATGTACATGGTAACATAATTGGGAATGTCTGTCTTGTGAGTTCTTAGTTCATGGTTAGGTTTAATACCAAACCTAATGGTAAACCTAGCTCTGAAACTAACCATAAACCCAACAAGTAGGGTAACCCTGAAATTTACCCTAAAGGCAGGCCTGTGCTGTAATCTTTTCAAGCATAACCTCAAAACCTTGAGAGATAAAAATTTTATGAGATAACCTAACATTACCCTGGATTGCTGATTTTTTAAAAATATAATTATGCAATTGTAAAAAATAAAGCAAAACTGCTTTTAAATACAATTTTCATTGAAAATTGGATGTCAAAATTGGTCAAAATCAGTAGCTCATTCTGTTCGTTTTCTCCAACAGCACAGACTGACTATAAAGGTAACACTAGACAGTTGACCTGTACCCGAAACTAACCCAAAACTAACCCCAAACCTAGCCATAATTCTAAAGGTAACACTTAAATTGATGCCATAACGTACAATAGGGAGCTGCATGTAGCATAATTGTAAACAATAATTTTACTTTTAATTTCAAAGCAGCATAATTTGTTAGTGTGGGCCTCAAATCCTACCGCTATATTGTTAGTTTTTGCTCTAACGTATTTCATTTATATGATGGCAGGGTATTCCATCAATTGACAGCTGCACAACCCTAAAATGGGATACATTTTGATAATGTTGGAAAGTTAATCTTCCTCCAGTGCTAAGTAAAGACAGCAATGCTACTCTCCAAACAAAATGACTTTAGCCAGAGATCGACAAAATACTAATGATTACATCACTATTAATGTAGAAAAACCATTCAATGATTGGGGTCGTACACCATACTTCAGGTTATTTCACTCACATTATGGCGAGCCAGCCCAATGGGTGCAGGAAACCACCCTCGACATTTCATTTGTGTTGGCATTTTGCAGATTGCAATATGAACAAACTATTAAGAGTGAAAAGCTAGCTTCTATTACAAATTAATCTCTCTCCGGGACTTGGTTAGGACGACCCGTTTAGTGCAATGAAACAGAATCTGCTTCACATTGTCCTTTAAACTGGGGCAAATTAGGGCACGAAAAGCTGCCTCCAGCCATCCACGTCAATTACAATAGAAGGAATAAAGCAAGTAACTGAAAATGTTCTAAGATACAAAACTCTCACATAGATAAATACATGCAACATATTGATTTTTTCCATTTAAACAGAGACACTGGAATCAGTTTTTAAGCTTGACAGATAATATAGTCATCAGCAAAGCACAAAATAGAATGTCACATCTGAAACCCAGAAATCTATAAATAACATATTGTCATGGTAACGATTTTCTTGTCTGGGATCAGTCTTGTTGTTAGCATGTATTTTAATGGCGTGGGAGTTTCAGTAGCTATGGGACATCCTGGAAATTGTAGGCGTTCGATCAGCTGACCGATATAAATAGGCAAACACTCCTACACGCAACATAAGGTTTCTGTATGTTATTCCTACGGTCCTACCATAAGGGGTTGACAGGTATTTTAACGACATTGTGTTTTTCTTAGAAATAACTTACTAAATCCGTGACAAATATGACAATAGTAGGAAGATTCATATTGATTAGGCTAAATACAGCCTCAAAAGGTTATCAATGTAAGGGTTGGGATGGTGAGATATGACAAAACAAAATGGAATATTGAAGATTAAAAGTTTGTAACATTTACAAAAAAAATCTTCTTAAATCTAAGGTAATACCTACAAGTGCTGTTGAGACAAAATTAAGAGTTCAAAAATAACAAATTTCAACGTTTTTTTATTTATATACATAATATACTTTAGACTGTTTTACTTATATAAGTCTACACGATTAACGAGCTACAAGGTTCTGTTAAAACTTATGGTCATTTGACTCCTATGATGGTGTGCCTGACAAATGAGTGAAGAAAACCACCCTTGTCACTAATGGCAACAAACAATGTTTGTTTGTTTGATTGGTGTTTTAACGTCGTACTCAAGGGTATTTCACTTATATGACGACAGACAAAAATATAGAACATCACAAACAAATCTGCTTCTCGTTACCCTTTAGGTCTGCAAACACCAGGACAACAGAAAGCAACCTCTTTTCTCGCCTCTTACGATCAACTGAGGAAGCCAAGGGAGTATTCTGCAGGGCAATGGCCCACCCGCTCCCTCACAGGGAGGCAACAAACAAAGGCAGGACAATCACAGGACACAATACATAGACATAACAAGCAGATCAGCTTCATTTTGCTGCTCAGAGAGCACATGGGCAACACAAAGCTCCCTCCCAACCTTCCACAGAGCCCGAGGGCGGGTGTTTAGCCCAAAGTTAAATAAGTTTGTTTGATTTGGGTCTAACATTGTACTCAAGGGTATTCACTTATATGATGACGTGCCAGCCCAATGGGTGAAAAAACCACCCTTGACACCACTGGCAACAAGCAAAGAAAGGACGGGACAAATACAGGACAACATCTGGACGCGATACAGACACCACAAACAGATCAGCTTCCTGTTCCCCTTCAGCTCTGAGAGCACCAGGGCAACGTGAAGCTCCCTCCAACCACCCGCCCGCGTTCAATAAGAGATTACTCACCTGTGTTATGAGGTGATGGATGGTTATTACAGGTATGTGACGCTGGGGAGGGGTGAACATGAGTGTGATGAATTCCGTGGTGCACGTGGGGCGGGGAGCCTGTGCCAGGATGAGGATGATGATGGCTACTGTACTGGGGCGGGGTGGGGTATGGCGGGGCGTATGGGGGGTAATACTGTGCCCCGTTTGGTCCTCCCTGAAGCAAAAAAGAAAAAAAAAAATACATTATAACACGCAAAACATATGTATTCAAGGAAAAACAATTATGCCATGTATATGTATTAAACACTTAAAATTTTTTATTATGGGGTTTTATAATGCCGTACTCAAAGTTATTTCACTCATATGCCGCATGATTTAATAAATTAAATTCAAATACTATTTAATAAAAAAGCTAAATCATAGTATAGCATTTAAAGGGATTAAAAAAACAAAACAAATCATGAATGAACCAAAAAGATAATATTTAACCATTTTAACTACATGTACAAGACCTACATGTCATGTTACTCATGTAGCCAACAGAAATGAGCTACACAAAAGGAAAAAAAGTATGTTTTGCTGTTACAGTTAAGTTTACATGGAGTTAAAGACAGTTAATGCATTCACAAGGATGGAAGTGAAGAACATTTAAAAATACATGAACAGTGATAACAATAGGTATTCTGACATGCTGCAAACAAAGAGAACATATGTACATGGTTATAACAGTAATATAACACAATCATAACAATAACTACATACAGGGACATACAAATGAAGGCCTATATTTTTTTGTGACAGTTCGTGCAGCATACACAAAGGTTATGCAATTCATTGTTTGACTGGCTTTACACTAAAGGTAAGATTATGTCCGAGTATGCTGGTGAGCTAATCCAATAGATCGAAAAAAAATACCTAGACATTTCTCACACCGAGATAATTCTAGACAAACAGGATGGTTCAACATTTTTTTTAAAATTGAGAGATTGCTTGTTGGTATGTTAAATCTTTGAGGATATTTCATTCATATAACGGCCGGCCAGCTCAATCTGTGAAAAAAACAGTCTCTACACCACTAGTAACAAACAAAGACAAGACAAAACTTAAGACCATAACAGGACGCAATACAAAGACATCACAAACAGATTGGCTTCATGTTGCCCCTTGCCTCAGAGAGCACTGGTCAGGCCAACAGGAAGCTCCCTCCTAATCCTTTGTAAAAAATCTAAAGAAATATTGCAGTAAAATGAATTAAGCCACTGTAAATTAGTCCCGAGATCACCAGAGCAATCTTTACAAAAATACAATAAGCAAAAACAGGAGAAAAAACAAAACTTGAGAAAACTTTGTAATAGCCAGAAAACAATAATGCCTTCAAAAACTTGTAAGGAAAATGAACTAAGAAAACTTGATAAAAATACACAAACAAAATGAAAAAAAAAATAAATAAATAAAAAAAAAACATAGGCTAAGGCTTAATAATAATTTAAAAAAACTATGCTTTGTTTGATTGGGGTTTAACATTGTACTCAAGCGTAATTCACATATATGATGAAGGATTGTCCACTTCACACTGTTCCTTGCCCTATTACAGTGGAAAACTGGGATTGTTTGTTTGATTGGGGTTTAAAATTGTACTCAAGGGTATTTCACTTTTATGACAACGGATTATCCACTTACACTGTTCCTTGCCTTCGGAGGAAACCTCTTAAAAACCACCAAAAACTTTGCAAAATGGTCTTGCTATTAAAAGTTGGCATCTGATCACAACAACATGTGGCAAACAGCTGATTCATCTGATTTTAATCAGAGAAAATAAATCTGTGATATGACATAACAGTCCCTGTGGACTAATACTGAACCCTAGGAAGTGATAGATTAACTCTCTCCAGAGGAAACTTATGTTTATTTGAGTCTCTAATCATTGTGAAAAGAAATAAATCAACTGCAAACACTCTTTCCACCTTCAAAGATTAAAGAACTCCAAAGCCATATGTCAGAATGGTTAAGCTTTCAACGGGAAAAACAGTCACTGACAGGTTTCTTAATACAAAGACAGCTTTACTTCCATAGAATTACATAACATATACATACAACGAAACATCTTGCCCTCTTGTCTCTAGAATAAAAATTGCTTTTAGACTTTTATAAAAAAACCTATAGTATTGAGCATGACACTGTATGTTAAAATATAGGGGAATGTATATATTAAAAACAATCCTAGTTTATTGAAGCATTTATCTATATGTTATTTTATAATGCTTAATTTATTTCCTGTAATCCAATGTTCAAAATATTATATGAAACAATTTATATTGAGATAAAACAAGCCAGTTGTTTTGCTTTTTTTTTCCTGCCATTTTTGCATATTTGCGAATATTGTAGGATTTTTGGTGAGGTACTTTCCACAAAAAAAAAAACAATTAAAAACTGGACATAAAAAAATGATAAAATGTTGAGTTTTTCGTTTATTAGCACATCCAAACATGCACCATCAACGAGAATAACATCCTTGATTTGTTTATATGTTTGATTGCAGTTTATCATTGTACTCAACGGTATTTCACTTATATGTGAGGGATTGTCCACTACAAAAGAATCCTTGCCTTAGAGTTGAAAACCTCATAAAAACCACCCCCATGATTGCCGGAGCCACATGAAGTGATTCACTCATATAGCTGATGGTCGACAGCGAATGGTACATCAAAGAAGAATTAGTTAGCAAGGGCAGTTTCTAGACAAATTTCCCAGGTTCCTTTCCCAAATTCTTCAGACCATAATCAGGGTTCTGAATCTGCTTTTAGCTTGATTATAATAGGAATTTATGAAAATAGTAATATATTGTCATTAATTTGGGCTTGAAAGAGTTTAGGTTTTCATAACTAAAATGGTTCTGGATACTGCCCTGTAAGTGCACACACTACCACTAAGCCACGACTGCAGCCCCAATAACATCATTGAAGGCAGTCTTCAGAAAGGTATGTCTCCCATACTGATCAATGTTAGGTGGTTTCAAATTGATTAATTACACTTGTCAATGGGTTATTCTGTTTGTCTGATCGGGGAATTAAGCCGTAATTAAGGTTACATCACTGCCAGCCCAAATGGTCTGTCTAGATAACCAGCATCAAGTAAATATGGCTAGATACATACACATTATACAAATACTGAATGTTTGAGACTGGAAGATCAGGATTTGCCAGCTTGAGCAATTTAAACATCAATTGTTGAGGCCTCTGCTTTACAAGAACACACTTTCCTGTGACAGCATATACATCTTCTTTTACACTTTCATAAGAGCGAGTTGTGTGTTTGATCGGGGTTTAACTCCGTTCTTAAAGTTATTGCATTCATATGATGGCACCCTAGCCCAATCGCTAATGGAAACCAATGGAAACCAAACAAAGACAAGACAATTACAGGTCACAATACAAAGACATCATACATCAGTTAAGATAATTTCATCTCTTCAGCCTCCAGGAAGCTCTTTCCATTTGTTATTAAATAATCTGATGATGCCAGTATTTATTATTCACATTCTAGACCACTCCGCCATGTAGACCCATTTCATGTTTATAAGAAGACTAAATGACTTAGGGTTATTCCATCCAAATAATGATGGTGCTAATATTTTAAATAAGATTGTTTGTTTGTTTGTTTGGGGTTTAATAACGTCACATCGTGTGCCTCACTCATATACCTGATGGCAGACAGACAGACTCGATCCTGTGAATGGTAAATTGGAGCAGGATTAGGAAGCGCACATGCTAAGAAGTGTGCAACAGGAGAATGTAGACTTGATTAACTGGCGGTGATACCACAATAATTAATAACAGGTGTAATGGTTTGATTATTAGTTTGATTGGGGTTTAATGTCATGCTAAAGAGTTTTCACTTATATGACGGATTGGCCATTTCACACAGTTCCTTGCTTAAATACGATGGAAAACCAAAAGGAAACCTTGTAAAAACCAACCCAGCGATTGCCAGAACTGCATCCTGTGACACACACCTTTAATTGATGGTCGATGGACTTGAAACCGTGAAATTTGCATCCATGTAGAATTAGAAGGAAGACAAGCTATCCACTTTTAAAGCAAGGACCGTTGGTTCAAGAGGTGTAATTAGCGCAAGAAAACAATAGATCACCCGTAAACCAACCACGGAAACTGTATCTTGAGATAAATGTGGGGCAGAAGGCATGTGATGAAACTTTTTGTAACTAAAAGTGGGGCATTTGGAAACATTCTTTACTTCTTGACAAATGGGAAGGAGTCAAAGTAAAAGGATTTATATACTCCCCTTATCAACAAAAATGGTCTAATGGAAATTCTTGGATGTTTAAATGAGGACATTTCATGTTTTTTTTTTTTAAATTTAGACCTCACAGGTAAAGAATCTTTGACAGTGACTATTACAAATGACTTATGTTAGAACAAGGAAATAAAGTTACATGTAGAGTTAAGACGAACAGCTTGGAATAAATCTTGACAGTTTTGGCAGCAGTAATATGCTTATTTTCGCTCAGAATGTATCTTTAAAATAGATTGTTTTGATACATCTCTGGTTTTTTTGTCTATGACTGGTGATGATAAAAGATTAAACAGAAGTCCTATGTGTTGCTCCTTAGCGTGTGAAAGAATACTACAAGCCAAAGCAACAAGGTGTTTGTTTGTTAGATTGGGGTTTAGTGCCAAACTTAAGGTTATTTCACTCACATGAGGGTGTGCCAGCCCAATATGTGAAGGAAACCCCCCTTGACACTACTGGCAACTAACAATTTTGTTTGTTTGATTGATGTTCAACGTCGTACTCAAGTGTATTTCACTCATATGATGACGGACACAAATACAGAACATCACAAACAAATCTGCTTCCCGTTACCCTTTAGCTCTGCACAAACCAGGACAACAGAAAGCAGCCTCTTTTCTCGCCTCTTACGATCGACGGAGGAAGCCGAGGGAGTATTCTGCAGGGCCATGGCCCACCCGCTGCCTCACGGGGTCAAACTCAAAAGAGGCGTGTGTGTTTTCAATGTTTGTTCTATAAGGTTTGTTTTGTTTGTTTGATTGGTGTTTAACGTCGTACTCAAGGGTATTTCACTTATATGACGAGGGGCACAATTACAGAACATCACAAACAAATCTGCTTCCCATAATGTTATATAAGGATTTGGGATTTTTTTTTTCTTCAATTTTTTCATAAAATATACAATTGTGAATTTGTTTTTCATTACAATAACAAAACATCTATTCAAATACCATAACAATTTAACTTCCTGTCAAAACAAGCATCAAACCAAGTCATTTTGTTTTTTCACAGACAATTCTAACCAACCAGAAATGCAGTGTGATACCAGTTTTTCAACTGTGCAAGCAATAAATCCAGGTAACCGTATTAATCACTTAGTTGTATATTATATTTATATTTTGTGTTTTTATTGTCCACCACTACTATTGTAGGGGGGACTTAGAAATGCTACTCATCGTTTGTCCGTTCCTTCCGTCCGTCTTTAATGTATGTGAACACGATAGCTTTAATACAAATTCACCGATTAACTTTAAACTAGATTCCCCCTGCTCAGATGACGGATGGGATTGCATTTCACCAAATTCTGTAAAACACAATTACTGTTATTTTCCTGCGATTGTGGCAGTACTGTCCTTGAGTTGTGTATTATTGTACATAGTGTTAAGCTAATTAGTTTCGATGTCGACTCTGGTGTTGGCTTTTGTTGTTTGGTAACAAGAGTCATTCTGAGTTCAGTGTGTAGATGTTAGACTACATCAGATTTCCAATAACAAGTATGACCTTATCATTCGTGTAAGATTAGCACGAATGTATGCTGTTTTGATATCTGTATTTATTATATATTGGTATTTGTGTAAGCCTACACGAATCCCAGTTGGTTTATAATTGCTAGATACCTTTGCTTTGCATGTGAATACCATTTCTGCTCAGATAGCACTATATAAGGCTGATTTTAGCTCAGGCGAGACTTTTAGTATTTCTGTGGTTCTCTTATTATTCATTCTTCATACACATTACCATCACATAGGCAAAATGGCATTAATTGAGTAGCTTACTGCGACAAACCTTATTACTTATTATTTAAACGTATGTTAATCTACTCCTACCTTGTGCTGGCACGGGGGTAGCTGTGACACTGAGATTGAAAGCATTTTTCAAAAATAAATCCCACAAACTACTCGGCTTGCTAAAGTAGAAATGTTAACTTGAGTTGAATTAATATCTGCCAAATTTAAAGTATTTAAACCGGAGTTGAAATTTTACCTACCCTATAAGTTGTCACAGTTGTACTTGAGTAGAAACATAAAGTTTATATAAAGTTTACTGGTAGGCCAATATGCTGTTAGAGCAAATCTATTTTACTCGCTCAATAGGTACATCAAACATGTTTTCTCAAATGTAAATTTTTTATATGAACAAACTTCAAACCTTTTAAAAGTCGAGGCAAATTTGCTGAAAACCACTACTTCAAGTACACGTGCAATTCTATGGATTCAAAACAGTGGTGTTATAGTTGAATTTTTTTATAACTTGGCAAGAGCTTGGTGAAACTGTTTAATGTATGGTTGGCTGTTCTGGACACTTTCTTTGACTCTAGTATAAAATATTGTTCAAAAAAATATTGCAGCCTGTTGGATAGAGAATCATGTTGCCATGGTTCACAGACCTAAAGGAGCAACGTGAATTCAATAAGTTTGTGTCACCCCTTAAGGTGCCGCCACGTGAGGGAGAGGGTGGGCCATGACCCTGCAGAATACTTCCTCGGCTTTCTCTGTCGATCAAAAGAGGCGAGAAAAGAGGTTGCTTTCTGCTGCCCTGATGTTCGCAGAGCTAAAGGGTAACGGGAAGCAGATTTGTGTGTGGTGTTCTGTGTTTGTGTCCGTCGTCATATACCCTTGAAATACCCTTGAGTACGACGTTTAAACACCAATCAAACAAGCAAACCTTAAGGTGCCGTGATATTGTAGTCTGTCATCGATTACTCCTAAAGGAGTTAAGGGAGGTACTTTCAACCATAAGTTGACACGCCATCATATCAGATTGTTTGCTACCTGTAGTGACATAAAACCCCAATCAAACAACCTCATGGGGGAGCGGGTGGGCCGTTAAACACCAGCATGCCCTGCAGAATACTCCCCCGGCTTCCTCGGTTGATCGTAAAAGGCGAGAAAGAGGCAGCCTGTTGGCCGTGGGTTGCGTCCTGTGTCGGAGGAGAATGAGATCCTGGTGACTGGGGGGTAATTTGGCTGGCAAAAGGGCGCCACATAGCCATGTTGCTCCAATACTTCACTTTGGCTCAATATTCTCCCAGACAGATGGTCAGACTGGCCCGATCTGACCAATCAGCTTGTTGCCGATCTACGCAATCATCTAAAATTAATTCAATCGAAATTAATAAAATTCAAGTTGAATAAAGCAAAATTCATTTAAAAAAGTTTATTCCATCTTACCTTTCAGATCATTGCAGAAGGCGGTGGCTGCTGGGTCAAATAAGTGGGAAACAACCAAATATATTGTTTGGGTTCTGCTGGGGTACAATTCCCCCCTCAGTTCGTTTCCTATTTAAGTATACCCCTATTTATGGAACCCTCGTTACCTGACCCTGCTGGTCACCACAGGGGGGGGGGGGGGGTCTCGCCCTTGTTGGTTGGGGGACATGGGTGGTGAAACTTTATACGCCTTATGGTGGCATCCCCGCCCCACCCAATTAATTATGGTAAATAAAGAAAAGTTATGGAAATAAATTCAAATGAAAAAATGACAGAAAATTGGCCAAAATATCTAATCATAAGCAGCCAAGATAAAAATCAGTCTGTAACCCAATTATCGCCGCTTGCGTTGAATAAAACTGTAATGGCTACGACAGGAACTCCACAAAATGTAAAAATGAGGTCTGGTGACATTCTGGTAGAATGTACCAGGCAGCAGTCAGTCAATTTATTAAAATTTAAGAACATTTTGGAGTTACCTGTAAACGTTACACCTCATAGATCTCCTAACAGCAGTAAGGGGATCATTAGAGACAAAGGTCAAGATCTCTCTGGTCTATTAGAAGAAGACAGTATTGGAGAATGCTACAAAGGGGAAGATCTTTCCTACCATGATGATAACGAAGAATATGAAACTGTTTTTATTGAACTTATTA